>WOXC01000098.1:0-124843 GCA_011680675.1 Gymnobelideus leadbeateri
GAAGGGAAGGGAAGGGAAGGGAAGGGAAAGGAAGGAAGGAAGGAAGGAAGGAAGGAAGGAAGGAAGGAAGGAAGGAAGGAAGGAAGGAAGGAAGGAAGGAAGGAAAGACTGTAACAACTAATAAAGAACTCTTGATACCAAATGAAGAAATATTTTCATCTGTGGAAAAAAAAAAGAGAGAAACATATCTGAAATAGGATACCAAAGCAAAAATTAAGTGTTTTTTTCCATTAAAATTTTTAAAATATAACTAGAATTTTTTTTAAACCACGTTGAAATTTAAGCAAAAGTAAGTCAGTGGAGGAAACAGTTTGATTTATTTGCATTTTTAACATGCATTCTAAGTTCACCCACTGTGTTGGATAGCTCTAAGGAAAAGATGAACATCTGGAATTATAATTTCAATCCTATAGCTCTAAAACACTATCCCCATCAAAAGAAATAGTCCCAGTTCTAAATGGACTTTTACAAATCAAAAAAAAATGTTTTGCTGACAAAGCATCAGTCATAAAGCTGAACAAGCTATGGCTGGTCCCATCCACAAAACACACATTGAGTACCTCCGGCCCAGCCCAGCACACAAAGCAATCAATGATAACTATCAGTTTAAAACTTCAAAAGCATATTCAAAAATTTCCCTTTAACTGAGATAACCCATGAAAAAGAATTCAGTGAATGTGACAATACTCACAGCTGGCAAAAGTTTTGGGGTTTTTTTCCTATTACAAGCAAAAGATGTACTTGAAATCTGCATAAAATGTATAAACCTAATAATTACAGGGAAAATGTAAATGTTTCTGGGCAGTAAATGTATTCTTTTGTCTAAAATATGAGAAAAATAAGTCAATGCATTTGGAAAGTTTTAGCAGATTTTTCAGTACCATTAAGCGCCTGCCGAGTCTTGCAAAAGGTCTGTTCCCTTGGATCCTGGCTCTTACCCAATTCTAGGTTCCCCTCCATCTTGGCTGAGATACTCAAGCAAGCTTTGTGAATAAAGTATATTTTATCATGCCACTAGAATTAAATTACTTTCACTTTGACAGATTTTTAAAATCCATAGTAATTTTTTTTTTCCAATTTGGACCCCACCTTTGGTAGATACCAGAAGACAGAGTGATGAAAAATATTGTCAAGCAAATAGCTAGGGGGTAAAATACTAAAATTCCTACTAGTTCTAGCTGCTAGTCCTACATAACTATTGCTCAATACGTTGATCAATTTACCTAAAGATGATTTTCTATTTATAAAGTGAGGAATGGAGACATAATCCTATCATGATATATTTTTATATTTTTCCATTGTTCACTTAACCCATAATGTCTTTGCCATTTAGCTTTCTTTCCACTAATCTTAAAAACATATAACTAATATTAAAATATAAACAAATGCCACTGTCTCTGGCAAGTGATTAGGGGGCCAGGACACAGGAAGACCTGAATTCAAATCCTGCTTTAGTCATTTATTAATTGTGTGATCCCAAGAAAGACACTTAGTCACTCTTCACCTTAGTTTCCTCAACTGTCAAATGGGAATCATAATAGCATCTACCTTTTAGGGTTGCTGTGAGGTTAAAATGAGGCCATATTTGTAAAGTACTTGGCACAGTGCCTGGCATTTCATAAATGCCTATTCCTTCTTTATCTCTTCTCTACCCACACTTCTTAAATGAAAAGCAGTATGAAGTAATAACTAGAACTAGAAGTGCCAGCTATAGAATCAAAAAGATCTGGATTCAGGTCCTGTTTCTGACCCATACTGGCTTTGTGACCATAGACAAGTAATTTAAACAGTGCTCCCAAGTTACCTCCAAGACATAATTAGGGGCCAGTTCCAGCTACAGACAGCCTTGGGAAAAGGGATTTCCCCACCTGACTATTCTATAACACAGTTCCAGAACAAAACAAGCAAAAACCAGCCTCAGACACTTATTAGCTGTGTGACCTTAGGCAAGTTACTTAACTCTGATTGCCTCAAAAAAAAAACAAAAAACAGACAATAACATTGAATAGCCCTTTTTAAACAGCCTATATCTTTTAACTCAGCATAAGTACATGTATTTTACTGATTCTAGTGAAATAAAATAATGGAATAATAATAGTTCTGGAGTAAGGCCTGTACTTTCATCATTTTTATGCTATTTCTATCTATATTAATATTTTTAAAATGAAACCTCAGGATTTTCTCTATTCTAAGTTCCTTGCTTCTATTTTTACTTTTCCATAATTTTCTAAATTAATCCTTCACCTTTATCTTACATGAAGAGGATCCCTACTTCTTACCATAACAAACTCCTCCACCTGCACAAGAAATCCCATTCCATCCCATCTCTTCCAAAAGGATGTCCCTTCTGTTGTCCCTAGTCTCTCATTTATCTTCAGTTTCTCCCCATCTACTGGCTTGTTCTCTACTACCTACAAACATACCCGTCTCCCTCCCTTCTCAAAAACCCCTTACTCTCCCCTTCTCTTTCTGTTACTAGCCCTTTGTGGCTAAGTTCCTTGAAAAGGCCATTTACAACAAATGCTGCTACTTCCTCTCCTCTCATTCTCTTCTACACCCACCATGATATGCCTTCCAGCTTCATTGCTCTGCTGAAACTACTCTCTCCAAAAGGACCAGTGATCTCTGATCTGCCAAATCCAACTGGCTTTTCTCAATCCTCATTCTCCTTAGCCTCTCTGAAGCCTTTGACACTATTGAGTAACCTTTTCTTTATACTCTCTTCTCTCTGGGTATTCAGGAAGCCATTCCCTTTTAGTTCTCTCCTTCCTATCAGACCACTCATTCTCATTCTCATTTGCTTGTTCTTCCTCTAGTTCATGGCCACTAATGGTGGATGTCACACAGTATTCTGTCTCTTTGCTCATCTCTCTGTACTTTACTTCACTTAGTGATCTCACCAGCTCTCATGGATTTAATTACCATTTCTATTCTGATGATCCTCAAATCTACCTATCCTGCCCCAACAAGATACTTCAAATATCTTTGCATTCAATAAGTACTTTTTCTTCTGAGGATCTCTTCTCTCAAGTCTTTTCAGTATTCATCTAAGACACTGCTTTCTCTTAGGTTCTCAAAATCATCTGTGTCTCTAACCCTTTCCACAGATGAAATTGTCCAAATCCAAAAAGGACAACACTGTACATGGAATAAATTCAAGGTAGTTAGGGATAAAGTTCACTAGCAGATAAGGGATTCAGAAAGTCTTCATGCAGCAGATAGTACTTGAACTAGATCATAAAGGAAGAGGAGGATTCAATTAGGCAGAGGTGAAGAGAACGTGTAGCCCAAGCACAAGATTTGGCCAGTGTAAAGTCATAGAGAGGGCCACATATGAGAAACAGTGTGAAGAGTTTGATTAGACAGTGCAGTATGGATAGGGAAGAAATATGTAATGAATATGGAGATACTGAGGGCAGAATGTGAAGGGCTTTTGTCCTAGATACAATAGCCATTGTAGTGCATTGGATGGAGATGGGAGTGTGTGACATGATCAGGTGTACACTTAAGGAAAATCACTTTGGCAGCTATGTGGGAGATGGATTGAAGTAGGGAGAGATACGAAGAAGGAACAACTAGCAAACAGAGTTTCTTCACCCAGGCATTTTCTACACCAATGAAATCACAGATCCAGTTCCTATGCCTCTGTGTGTATCAATTTGTTTCTGTCTGTATCTAGATATGTATTCTTATATGTGTGTCTGTGTATATATGTTGAGTATATAGAACGTATGTATATAACAAGAATAGTTATATGTTAGCATAAATTTTAGCCATGACAATTTCATATGGAATAAAAGTTTTCATTAGCTATTGGGGACTATTGTCCATATTAATGAGATTAATTTAATTTAATTAATGAGTGAGATTTCCTATACATCTCCTATGTCTTCCTATGAAATCTCATTTATGCTAATTAAATAAAATGTTGTTGAAAATTTCATTCATTTCATTTCTTGAAAATATGAATAGTTAAGGAGATTTCCTATGTGTCCAGACTTTAGGACAGCCTGTATGGTGTTAACCCTTACAATAACTCTTCAAGGTAGATAATAAAACTATAATCATCCCAATTTAAAGAATGAGGGAACTAGTGAGGGTTGAAGCATTTCAGTAACTTCCTCAGGGTCTGAGGTGGGACTTCTAATTTCCCAATTCTGAATCTAGATCATTTCCTACTAACCTTTGGCCAAATATGTTGATAACTTGCCCGTGCTTCCCCCCTGCCATGATTCCCAGGTTTATCTTGCCTTTGCCTCATGGTTTTCATCTAGCTTCCCAATGCCCGATGACAACCTGGGATCTTTGACACATTTTCAGCAGAAGACTGTAGCAGCAGCAGCAGCATCCTGCTCCCTGCTTGCTGAGAATGTCATGCTGCATGGGCTGAGTCTATACTCTTTGGGAGATGGATAGCCTCTTCTCCTAGAATTATTGCAGATAACTGTGGGGAATCTGGTTCCCGTTTGCCTTCTGTGCATCCTTCTGTACCACCCCCAACCCTCCATGCACAACTAAATTTGCCTTGATACTAGAATTCCTACTTTTGGCTCTCCTACCTATATTCACTGGTTATAATTGACAACAAATATGTTTCAGCTTTAGAATATATTGCAGTTCCGTGTTACTGTTTTTAAAGGCCATTTGAGTGTTATTTGCCTCATTGGTTTTCAATCAGCACATATTGGTGTGCTCACTAATCAAACTGATTGATTCCATTAATCTGGGTGGTATCCAGAGTCAAGTGGAAAGCAAGGAAAAATCTTTTGATCAGCAATCCAGGGCTGTACACTTTCTTCCCATCTTGATTTCTATCTCCATCTGTTCTCTCTTAGGGAAGAATTAATGATTTTCCTTCCCTTCCTGTTGTCACTGGTATACACTGAGCCAAGGAGGCACACTCCCTCCACTTTGGGCCAAAGAGGCAAACAGGGCCAATGTAGTCAGTATTGAAAGGGAGAGGATGTGTTGTCCCCACTGCCAAAAACTGATTATTGGTAATTATTATTTTATATGAGGAGAGAAGAAGTCCTGAGCTCCAAAAAGGCTAATTGAATAATGTGGAACTAGAAGAGTTAAATGGCAGTGGGGGGAGAAATGAATGAGTGTTTCGAAAGGTCAGATTTGCCGATTACCTTTTAAGTAACCTCTTCTCTGTAAGAGGTGCTTTATCGATATGATATTAGCCTTTCTTTATATGACTCCCATTCTAATCAAGTGCACACCTGATATTCCTCACTGAATGATTCATAATTCAAGCTGAAGTGGCCTCTTCACTGAAAGAAGTTTTAAATGAAAAAATACGCCTGGTCTTGGGTTTTAAGTCTCTGTAAACACACCTTTTGTCTTTCTGGATGCCTTGGGTACATTATCTTTCATGGACTTCTCAAAGGTCAGAAAAGACATTCCTTTTTATTAATAGATCCCTAGCTAACATCTCACACTTGATTTATTTAATTTTTAAACCCTTTGATTCTTTCTTCTCTCTGTCTTTCTCTTAATGGCTAATGAAAAAAAAGTGATGTAAGTATTGTGATACTTAATGCATTCTATTCAGCTTTTAACTTTCTGCTATTTTTTTATTATTGTTAGCTTGTCATTTTCTCCCTGATTTACTCTCTTAAATGCCCTTACATTTATTAATGCATTATACGGTGTTCACATTGTCACGCAACAAATATCCTTGACAAAAGTCACATATAGATATGCTTTCTTCTTGTTCAGACTAATAATCAAATCAACATTACAATTGTCTCCATGAAAAGCATGACAATCTACTGCTCTGACTCCACTAAAAATCCCTTTGGTTCTGAGTTACAGGCCTCCTCCCTAACTCAAAGCACCCTTTCCTGACCATTATTTTCTACTCCCTCCTTGCCATACTTGTCATCACCATCCTTCCTCTGTCTTTTCCACTTTAAGGGTCTTTCCATTGTTTTCTTTGGAATCCATATTCTCTTGTTAAGAAATAACCCTTCTCTCTTCCTGTCCACTAGGTGGTGCATTCAACAGAGCACTGAACTTGGAATCAGAAGAACTGAGTTCAATTTCAGCCTCAGACATTTGCCAGTTATGTGATCCTGGGCAAATCACTTCACCTCTGCCTGCCTCAGTGTCCTCTGTAAAACAGAGATTAATAAGAGCAATGATCTTCCAGGATTGTTGAGATCAAATGAAAGAATATATGTAATTTCCAAACCTTAAAATACTATATAAACGCTACTATTATTATAAATTATATTTAATCATCGATATGCTTGGTTGCCAGCCCCAATTCCCTGACAAAATAAAGTGTTTCTATTTAGTCTCTGTATCGCCAGAATCTATCACAATTATTCCGGGCTTCACCTAAGTTAGTCCATTTTAACAGATTCAAGATTTAAAATGTAATAAGCATTACTGGGTCATAAAATCCAGTCAAAAAGCACCAATCAGATCATAAAGGAACACACTTCAAAGTTAAAA
This sequence comes from Gymnobelideus leadbeateri, assembly GCA_011680675.1. NCBI lineage: Eukaryota > Metazoa > Chordata > Mammalia > Diprotodontia > Petauridae > Gymnobelideus > Gymnobelideus leadbeateri. The sequence continues at coordinate 6,466 of WOXC01000098.1, forward strand.
GGACATAAAATGTCACTCTCATGATCACCAAGTCAGGATCTCAGGAAGACAACCCATGGGTAGTTACCACTCAGGAAAAATTACTAATGCCATTACCAGTGCAGGTTAAGCCTATTGTGGTTCAAGCCACACATGGCCTATAAAGTGCTGAAGTAGCTGAGAAATTAGACAGAAATAAAAAAGGAAGAGACTACGGCAATGGTTATAACACTGGCAACAATTTGATCATGTTTCTGCCCTCAATGGTGCAAGGTTGTCAACCACCACTTCCCAGTAAAGGCCAAGATCCTACTATTTCCCATCCCTTGGGGAGAAGTCCCCAAAATTTTGTAGGTAATGTTCTACTGCTAAAAGAAACTTAAAACAAGTCTAGTGACAGTCCTAGAGCAGAAAATTAACATAAAAATCAATAAGACAGTAGACATTATCTTGAAACAGTGAAGGCATGATATCAGAACCAGTTCATAAAGATCTTCTGAGATGGAAAACAAAAATAAAAATAAATCAACTATGATGGTCAAGAGCTATACCAGGAAAATGGAGTCCACTGACTGAATACTAATATCTCCAATATCATCAGTAGTTCCAAATAAATGACAATGCTTTGGACATATTCATTAGTTCCCATCACAAGTCTAGTTGGGGATCCAAGATCCCCATCACAAATCATCTGAATGAAGGTAACTAAAAAGTCACAGACCTTTTGAATGCAATTCACCCTAACCCTAACTTGACAATAGGACTCTTGGAAACATTTCATTTGTTTGTTTTATGCATCTGATTTAAAATATTCTCTGATCACAGGTTCACCAGGAATTATAATTTCTTATAAGATACAACAAAAATTTAACCCCCTTTGGTCCAATTCTCTCCCTTCAACCTTTATCTAGTTTTAACTTTTTGATAAAACTGCCAGTGATGATTCATGAAATGTATCAGAGTAACTGATTATATTCTGGTCTATATTGTTTCTTCCTTCTCCACTCTGCTTTAATCTGCACTGATTCTTGCTTTGGTCACTGATTGATCTCTTATAGACTCCTGCCTTAGGACAGGATCTCTTTGTATGAGATGTCTAACTTCTTCCTTAGGGTGAGAAATTAAAATCCACATTCCTTTCAAACCCATTGAAGACAGGCAAGGTACAATTTTCCACAGTTACTAAAATGTTCTAAGCATCAGGCTTATGCAGATACCCTCTAAATATGTACAACAATAATACACAAGTGAACTCTGAAACAAGACACTTGGGCTACATTTGGCTTTAGTAAATCATTTTATTCTTTAAGAGGCAACCTTACATCCAATCTTCTCTTATCTGTTTCTCCCAAGCACTAAGGGCTGATTTCCTTAGTGTTCCTCATACAAATGCCATTTTTACTATATCTTTCAATAAATAAAACATATTTAAACAAGAAAGTGTCACCACCACACTTAGAGCTGATCTTATTAAGTTATATGTTGAACCAAACCCATTTCCCTATAACTCTCTAAGGTTCCATCTATTTGGTTTTGTCCTCTGGAGAAACAAGATAATTGCACATCCTCCATAAGAAAGCGTACAAAATATCTGAAGCAATCCTGTTCCCTGCAAGCTTTCTCTTCTTCAAAATAAATAGCTGAAGTTTCCTCTCATAATATAGTATTCTGATGCTTCCTTACACTACTCTGTTTCCTCTACATGTAGTCTAGCTTGTCAGTATCTCAGTGTGTAGATCCTAAAACCAATACTTACATGTAACCTGACCCAGGCATTTGGAACTCACCACACCCAACCCCAAGCTGCATCCAGATACCCCCACCCCAATCTGTTTGGAAGTTTCTTTTAACCTAGCCCTTAACCGATGGATAAGAGAAAAAATGGAGACCATTCCAAGCAAAAGAAAAAATCTGAGCAAAACTCCAAGGGACAAGAAGTACCTTCTGTTGGTGGGAGAGTGAGTAGAGTTGAAAGTGCATGGGGAGTGAATAGTGAACAATGTGGTTGGTCAGGTATAATAAGGAGATTTGATAGAGGACCTTAAAAGCCAGGACAAGGAATTTATATTTGAAGTCATTGGAAATAGGGAGGAATCCAAGGTATTTGAGTAATATCTGTAACTTGGCCAAATGGAAAAGGTCCTGGACCTTCGGAGGATCAGAATTCAAAATGTGATTCCTCAGATGATTTTTTGAAGGTTATTTCACAAAATCACAAAGAACATTGTAGGAAATATTCTTATCCAGAAATATCTGACATTCTGGGGTTCCACAATACACCTCTGTGAGTTTGAAGATACGCTTAGATTCAACCTCTATTTTCTCATCTGTAAAAGGAGAGAATTGGACCAAATTATCCCATAGGGAAAGGGGCCTGTGAAAGCAGTTTGTTGGGTGCATGAGTTAAGTAATAGAGTTTATCAGGTGGAAGGAGGCCATTCCAGTAATCCATGTGCAAGAACCTGCATTTGGACAAAAGCAAAATGAATGAAGAGTGGTTTCAAAGGCAAAACTGAATGGTCTTGGAGACTAATTGGATATAAGAGTTGTAAAAAGGGGATGAGCTAATGCTTTCAGCATGAGAAAGAGGCTCAAAATATTTCCACAGGAAAGGCTGTCAAGTGGAAGATGGACTGGAATTATTTGGGGATGTGTAGAATTTCATTCAATCCAACGAACATTTATTAAGCACCTTCTTTGTTCAAGACTCTGTGGTAGGGATAGTAAAACAAAATAATAAGACCTGCCCTCACATAACAGATTTATTTTGAGGTGGGGGAATAAAACTTATATATGAATAAGTATGTGCAAAGTATAAGGTTACATGAAGTAATTATAAGAGGAAGGCACTTCTAATAATGGAGCAGATATAAATTTTATAATAATATAATTAATATAATACTACATTAATGTAATTAACATAAAACAATATAATTAATATAACACTATATCGATGTGATTAATATAGAATAATATTATATTATATTAATTTAATTAATATAGAATAATATATTAATAATATAAACAAACTATAATATAATTGTGTCACATATTGACATATTACATATACTGTATAATTGAAATATATAATTATAAATTTATAGATTATATATAATTTAATATAATACATTATTATAATATATTAATATAATATAGCATGTTATATATAATATTACATCCTATTATAATATAATATATTAATGTAATATATAATTAATACAATATAAAATATAATATAATGTAACATAATGTAATGTACTATAATGTAACAATATAATGTAATATGATATAACATTATATAACATGATATATCATATAACATGACATAATATAATACAATGTAAAGTAATATAATGTAATGTGATATAATAATAGCTGGCAGTTATATAATATTTATTACATGCTAAGCACTTTACTATTTCATTTGATCCTCACAACAACCCTTCGAGGTAGTTGCTATCATTAACCACATTTTATAAATGAGCAAACTGAAACAGCCCAGGGTCATACAGCTACTAAGTGTCTGAGATCAGATTTGAACTGAGGTCTTCCAGGGTCCAGGTCCAATGCTCTGTCTTCTGTGACAACTACCTGTCCATTATGTAGAAGGCAGCAGCAGAACTGTAGTTTGAAAAAAGTGAAGGATTGTATGAGATACATCTGTAAATGTAATGAATCCAGACATGGGAGATCAGCTATGCAAAGGCCTGGTGGTACAGCTAGGCTAACTTCAAGAGGGTAAGAGGGGTGGAAAACGTATTGTGGAGGGCATGATGTTTCAGACTCAATACTGGTACAGGACAGAGAGACTGGATGTGCAATTGGATGGCCTGCCCACAAATGCCACCACTGCCACTATCTATGAGTGTAACCTTGGGTAAAGTACTCAGCCTCTTTAGAACTCTTGTTGGGAGCTGCTGATGGGCCATGACCATGTGATGTTTGTCTTCGAATCCTTATCCCATAGGCCAGTGAGTGGTAAGGTAATTAATAGAGTGATTCCTGTTTTTCTGACTGTGACTACAGTGTCAGCCATCACATAGTTTCTAAGCACTCTGTCTCCAAAAAAGCTGAGGATTGACCCCATGGACTCAAAGGATTTTGAGTTGGAAAAGATTTTAAACATCATCTGATCCAGCCTCCTCATTTTACATATGCAACAATTGAAGCACACAAAGGTAATTGTCACATGGGACATAACTAGCCCGGTCAGAATTTGAACCAAGGTTCTTAACTCGACAGTCAAAGCTCTTTCCACTACATCATGCTTTATCCTCCAACAGTTTGTTTCACAAAATGCAGCACTCCTTTCCATAGTCTCTCGAATTAGTGTAGACCTTCTTCAAGTAAGGATATATTTTCTACCCACAGTATTTGTGAGCTTCATTTATTTTTCCTCCATAGTACTTAGAACAGTGTAAAATTCTCTGTATACACTGATTAATATCTGTTGGTTTGGCTATGCTCCATGCCCACAGATTTTCTCTTCTCTCCTTGGTCAGCAATTTCATAAATGCATGTCACTTGTCAAAAGGGAGCCCAGCTGATAAAGCAGAGCAAGAAGAATTGGTCACTATAACTGCCAAAGCAATTCAAAGCATATGACCTCCTGATGATGTCACCCTTTGTCCTGTTCTAACTTATTTTGCATTTCAACATAAGCCTCTTGATTCCCATTTATCTGGTCATTTTTTCTCATTTTCTTACATGTAGTTTTTGACCAATTTAATCAACATAATCATTCCATTTTATATTCTATTAATTATTGTTGTCCAATTGTTTCAGCTGCATCCCACTCTTCATGACTCCAGTTGGGATTTTCTTGGCAAGGATAGTAGTTGGCCATTTTCTTCTCCAACTCATTTTACAGATGAGGAACTCAGGCAAACATGGCTAAGTGACTTGCCCAAGGTCACAAAGCTAGTAAGTGTTTGAGGCCAGATTTGAACTCAGGAAGATAAATCTTCCTGACTTCAGGCCCAGCATTCTATCCCCTGCACCATCTAGCTGCCTCCTATTAATTATAAGCACATAAAAATGCCCTGTGTCCTTGGTTAATGTGATATATCACTCTCTTGGTCAAATCATATATTCCTAAAAGGAAGGACATCCTTGACATTATTTTTTGCATTGAGAACATCATCTTTGTGTTATAGACTTCTTGGGTAATCTGATGTTGCCAGTGGACCCTTTAGTAGGTCTTTTTATTATAATTGAAGGAACTACTTTTTGGTACAAGCTTTTACAAGGGCTTTGTAGATATTAACATGTTCCCCATCTTTTGATGCTCTCACATGTGCTGTCTCCTCCAGCTCTACCACCTGCCCCCTCTGCAGTAATGATGAAACAGATCATTCATTCCTACTCCAAGGACTTCCTGGCCAGTGACATCACAGCTGTGATCTCCAAGACAGTGATGGTCTCCATTTAGACAGTCAATCCTCTAGTGCAGGTACAACATATAAGTAGAATAAAAGTTGATACTGATAAGCAATACAAAGGTATAATGGATTGTATAGTCTGATTTCTAAAGGATCATGGGTTGCTTTCCTTCTCTCAGGATATGACTTAGTAAATGTCATCAGATATGTCCCTGCCCAGGCCTATAACTTTGCTTTAAGACCATATGGAGGACAAGCATTGGAGATATTTTGCTGGTAATCTCACTTCTAATGAAACAGTTGGAGTCCCTTCTCAGTTTTATTTACTCTTTGAATTTTTTGTGGGCAGTTGATGTTGAGAAAATTGGCACCAAAAGAGAATTCAAGGACATGAGAGACTGCCTTGTGCAAATGACGAAGCCTTGTGGAATCCATGGTTTGTATAAAGGTTCTAATGCCACTGTACAGGGCATTATTGTCACTAGAACTTATGATACAGCAAAAGGTATGCTCCCAGACCCTAAGAATGCTCCAACTGGGTTGAGTTGGATGATTGCATAATCAGTGAGTGCTGTGGCTGATATGGTCTCCTATCCCCTTGATACAGAAAAGCAGCAAATGATTATGCAGTCTGGGTGCTGAGGAGTTGATATCATGTACAGTAGAATGACTGACTGCCGGAGGAAGATTGACAAAGGTGAGGGTGACAATGCTTTCATCAAGGATGACTGGTCTAGTGTACTCAGAGGCATCGGTGGAGAATGACTATAAATTACATAGAACAGAGTTGTCAAATACACAGCTGATGGGCCACATGAGTACCACAACATTTCTGAGTTCAGTCTTATCCAGATAAAAATGTAATTAGAAAATATTTTTAAAATAAATAAAATACAAAATTTAGATAATGTTAATATGTGATTTTCTAAAAGAATATGCACCCACAAGGATCTATATGTATGGTTTAATGGTTCTCATTTCCATTTTAAGGTATCTAGGTTTCACAGTGGATAAAGTGCCAGGCCTGGAGTGAGGAAGACCTGGGTTCAAATCCAGGCTCAGACACTTACTAGCTGTGGGATCCTGGACAAGTCACTTAACCCTGTTTGCCTCAGTATCTTCATCTGTAAAATGAGCTGGAGAAGGAAATAGCAAACCACTACAGTATCTGCTGAGAAAAGTCCAAATGGGGTCAAAAAAATTGGACATGACTGAAACAGCTGAACAACATTTCTATTTGAGTTTGACACCATTAATGTAGAATACTTAACCACACTTTGGACCATTGATCCTCAAGAAATTCCTATTGTCTTTTCATCCAGTCAAGACCATGTTTTTAGAAGAGCCAAGAATATCTCTTAGAAAACATATAGAACTGGTATACAACAATAAGAAAAGTTAGGTGACACAGTGGATAAAGCTCTAGACCTGTAGTCAGAAAGACCTGAGTTCAAATCTGGCCTCAGACACTTAGTAACTGTGTGACCCTGGACAAGTCATTTAAGCCTGTTTGCCACAATTTCTCTATCTGTAAAATGGGAATAATAATAGCATCTCCCTCCAAAGGTTGTCATAAGGATCAAATGAGATGAAATTTTGTAAAGTGCTTAGCACTGTACCTGGAACATAGTAAGGCCTATATGATATCAATTATTATTATTACTGTAGGTTTAAGAGGACAAATGAACTTGTACCGTATAGTTTAAATGATATTTTGCAGGACCATAACCTTATGTTTAAGACTTTCTTTTTAAAAATCATGTCTCCCAATTGTACTTATAGGTGATTTTATACAGATGATTTTATATATCACAGTTATGATAAAAAGAATGTTCTAAGAAGTTTGATGTAATAAGTGGATTATTAAAAAGAAAAATGTAATTTTTCCCATAAAAGTTCACATACCATATGATATCTCTCCACAAATCACTCCAGGTTAAGAATCTGTGATATTGAGATGCAATAATTCTATGTTGATTATAAGGAATGACTGAGATTAAGCAATGTATTAAGGATTGTTAAAATGTCAAAAGAGGGATTGGCGATAATGATATAGGAAAGACATGTGATAGAAACAGCATTGGTTTAGAAGCCAGAAAAGTCGAGAGTGATTTTCCCACTACTGTTCATCCTCTTTAGGCCCCAGTTTGATTCATTCATTCATATCATCTTGAAAATGTTAATAACATAATATGTGTAGAACACCAAATGAGATAACACAGGTAAAATACTTCTCAAAACTGTTACTGCTATATAAATAATATCTATTTTCATTATTATTATCATTGCTTGGTAGATTATAATTATAATTAGTCCCTCTTATTAAAAAGTTTATAACTTAACCATTCCTTCCATTTTAAAATAAAGAATTTAGATAAGTCAATCTATAAAATCATTTTAGCTCACTACAAAGGTCCTCCAGAGTAGTACTTACTTCACTTTTGGCTTTATATACTCATGTTCTAGCAGAGTGTCTGGGACATAGTTGTTGTTGTTGTTGTTTTAGCATAGAGACTGGCACACAATAGGCACTTAATAAATTCATGCTGAATTTAAATTGATTCTTAAGAGTAGCAGGTCAGTGGATTTAGCAAAGACTTTGGAGAAAGAGATTCCAAAATCTCTTGATTTTATGCTATTATCATTAATAGGAGTAAGAGAATTAAATTCTCTTTTTCAATATTTATTTAGTATTTTATTTTCCCCAATTATAGATGCTAAAAACAATTTTTAACATTTCTTTTTGAAATTTTAAGTTCCAGATTCTCTCCCCCACTTCCCACGCATCATTGAGAAAACAAGGTTATACACATATAGTTATGCAAAAAGTTTCCATATTAGTCATTTTGTAAAAGAAAATGTAGATAAAATAATTCAAGAAAAATAGAGTAAAAAAGTATATTTTGATTTGCATTCAGACTCCATCAGAAGAACTAAATTCTTAATGTAAAAATATGTACTCAGATATTAAATAAAACATTTTGAAAATATGCAAGATAGTGCCCCAAATAATAGATGGGAGGATGAATCATCATAAACCAACAAGAGAGGGACAGCCATGAGGAGAAAGCCAGGGCAGACTTTCTCCCTCAAATTCCCAGTCAGTTGTTATGTGTGATGATTTGGGATGTTTTTATAAAATCATAGGATCTAAGAGTTAGGGTTATACAGGTCACCTTGTTCATTTTCCTACCCATAGTAAGGACTCCCTCTAGTTATTAAACTTTTGCTTGAACATCTCCCCTCTGGTTGAAAATGGGAAACTCTCTATCTCATGAGGCAGCCCTTTCTCATTTTAATATAATCTCTCCTTGCTTATGTAACCTCTAATTGTTCATAAATTCTTCTATATATTGCTCTGAAATCTATATTATTGAGTTCTCCTGAGCTAGAAGGGGGATATTATTCTGTTAAAACACACATATAAATATATATGTTATATATAAAACATATAAATATAGTGTCACATATAAATCATATATATGTACATATATAGGTTATAGAGAATAAGAACATAAAGATTCCTATTCGCTAAGTGAATGATAGATTTCTGAACAGCTGCAAAACTGAACAGATGTGCAGAATCTTAAGTAAGTTCTGTTTTCCAAGAGTGAAGGACGCAGACAAAACAAAGAAGTAAAAGAGGAAGAAAGGAGATAATGAGAAACACATATCAAAAACCAGGGCCTATGCTGCAGAAGGACGGGGCTTTCATTTCATTGGATGGATAAATTCAGGGCCTAAGAAACAAGTTTCACATTAACAAAATAGCCCATTACAGTTTCCTGATTCTCCATCCATGTCTTTAATGTGAGACAATTGTATGCTGCAAATGTTCTCTCTACTGAATAACAATCTATAGTAAATCAGCTTTGCAAATAGGAAATTTACCAGCTCCAGCTTATAGCAATTTTCCCTCAGACTGAGGACCACAGAGACAATGGTGATGCCCAGAACACTTACTGCTTAATGACTGCCATCCCATGCCACCTGGACACCTATGCTTAATAAGGATGGACATTATGAGATTGTAACAAGCCTACAAATAATGACATCACTCCACACTTTCAAGTGCCTATCGAATTAAATTCAGTGTATCAACAATGAAAAAAATTAAATAAGTGGTATAGATTTCCCTCTTTCTCCCAACTCCACAATGTTTACCTTATCTGCCTAGGTGCTATTTTCCATAGAAGAATGTAGGCAGCTTGAGGGAAGGGCTGCTTTTTAATATTATTTTATTTTTCTCTTTATTTGACTTTATTTGCCTGGCATATAACAGGTAATTAATAAAAACATTTTAAATTGAACAGGTCAAGAAGGGAACATTACATGAATGTTAAGTACCCAGTGTTATAAAGCTGATGGTCTCAGAAAGGGAGGAAATGGTTGGTTTGCTACTTTCCAAGTGGGTTCAAACTAAGCTATGGTCCAGACTTGAGAGGAAGTGAATAAGACAAAAAGCACTTGTTATATTTCCAGTCATGAAAGTCAGAGTTTCTCCTTTATAGCTAAAGGAAGAATAAAGAAAGGCCTCCCTGCCTAATCAAGTTAATGACCAAGGTTCCCCAAACAATTCAATTAAAAGACAGCCTTATTCAAACCTAGAGCGAGATTACAGAAAGAAGCATCTCTTTTTGTTTCCCTTTCTTGAATGTGGGCCATAGCATGAACTTCTGTTTTCTGACAACAATAAATTAACAGAAGTATCATAGTCTTAAAAATAACAATAATAATAATAATGGGGAATTGTCTAAATTTGAAGCAGATCTATTTCCCCTTATTACCCAGGTGCTCTAAGGACACCACCAAAGACTTTCACCAATGGTTATTTTACTTTTACGTCTGTTTCTGAAATATTTACAACCTGCTCCCTCTTTTCTGGTGTGAAGGGGACATTCCAAGTCATTTGATGCCTGTCATCATACTTAGAACTGCAAAATGGTAGAAAGAACACTGGATTTTCAGTCGAAGACTCTGTGTCCAGATTCTAGTATTGCCCATTAGACATTGAGAAAAGCATTCATTCTCCTTGGGCTTCAGTTTACACATCAAAATGGTAAAAGTTATAGATGTGCTACCTACTTCATGAGCAAAATTCTTTGCAAACTTTAGGTGTATATGCCAATTTTTCAGTCATTGAAATTAAGGTGTCCATTTTGTTGTTGCTGTTGTTATTTTAATGGACTCTGAGTAAAGGCCAAAGTACAGGCCAGAAAAGCAGTGATCATACCTTTCCTAGGATTACTCCACCTTGGAAGTTCTTAAACCTTGCAGACTTTCAGAACTAGCTCTGAGAACAGCCACATGAGAAAACCTAAAGCTCATGACATTGCCTCTCCATCCTCATGTGAGCAGAGCTCAACTTTAACATAAAGTTCAAAGTCAAAATAGTCTAGAAAAATGACCAAAAAAAAATTCTCATCATAAAAAGCTACTATGGAGGTAGGGAAGACAAAGACATAAACTCAGAAGACGATAACAATGTGAAAAGTTACAAACAACACTTCAAAGAAAAATGTGAATTAGATTAAAGTCCAACTAGAATTCCCAAAAGAATTAAAGACAGATATAAGAATGGTAATTAGAAATTTTAGAAAAGAAGTAAGAATGATGTAAGAAAATTATAAAAATAAGAATTAAAGAATAGGTAAAAGAGGCACCAAAAATACTGAAGAAAATAGCATCTTGAAAAACAGAATTGGTCTAATGGGAAAAGAGGCACAAACATTCATTGAAGGAAAGAAACCCTTAAAAAAAACAGAGTTGAAAAAATGGGAAAAGGGGTGGAAAGTCTTGCTGAAGAAAATACCTCCTTAAAAATTAGAATCAGGCAAGTAGAAGCAATGACTCCATAAGACATCAAAAAACAATGAAACAAAGTCTAAAAATGAAAAAAAAAAGTAGGAAAAATGTGAAATGTTTCATTAGAAAAGCAATTGATCTGGAAAATACATAAAGGAGAGACAATTTAAGAATTATTGGACTACCTGAAAGCTATGATCAAAGAAAGAGCTTAGATGTAATATTTCATGAAATTATCAAGGAAAATTGCTCCACTATCTTTCATATAGAAAGCAAAATAGAAATTGAAAGCATCCAATATGTACTCAGATATTAAATAAAACTGAGAGAAATCCCCAAAAGAAAACTCCCAAAATATTTTAGCCAAATGCCAGAGCTCCCAAGTCAGAGAAAATTCTTCAAGCAGCTAAAAAGAAATAACTAAAATATTGTGGAGCTATAGTCAGGATTTAGCAGCTTACACATTAAAAGATGGGAGGACTTAGAATATGATATTCTGAAAGGCAAAGGAGCTAGGATTACAACCAAGAAAAAACTACCCAGCAAAACTGAGTATGATTCTTCAGGGGAAAAAATAAATATTTAATGAAATAAAGGGCTTTTAAGCAATCCTGATGAAGAGATAGAACTGAATAGAAAATTTGACGTTCAACTTCAAGACTCAAGAGAAGCACAAAAAAAGGTTAACATAAAAGAGTAATCATAAGGGTCTCAATAAAGTTGAACTCTTTCATTCCTATTTGAGAAGATGATACATGTAACTCCTAAGAACTTCATTATTATTCTGGCAATTAAAAGACATTTACATAGATGGAGGGCATGAGTGTAAGTTGGTTATGGTGGAATGATCTCAAAAGATGAATGGCTCAGTGAATAGAGCACCGGCCCTGGAGTCAGGAGGAGCTGAGTTCAAATCTGACCTCAGACACAACACAAAAACTAGCCATGTGACCTTGGGCAAGTCACTTAACCCCTCCAAAAAAGCAAAAAATAAAATAAAATAAAGAAAGGGGGCACTAGAGGAAGGGTTAGGAAGATGTGGAATGGGGGAATTTTTTTTTACTTAAAAGAGGTTCACAGGAAAGAGTTCCCTATGTTGGTCTGCTCACATGATAAATGTAAACTGATTTATGAATTACAGCTTAAAGAACCCTCTACAGTATTTTCCCATTTGTATGGTAGGTATGATATAAAAACAAATATCTGTGATCCTATACATTCATCTAGATATAACTCTCATAAAATCTTCTTCAACCATAGTATTTTTTTCAATGCAACCCTATCATATGGGTACTATTCTCTTGAAATAGGATGAACATTAAAATGATTTAGCTGGTAATTGCACCAGAAATCAAAATATGTTCCTTTCTGTTTATTATCTCATTCATTTATTCACTCACTCAATAAATATTGGTTGAATATGGACTTATGTGTAGAGGAGAACACAGATATATAAGATTCAGGTGTCTTCCTTCAAGGGGAAATAAAGTGTTTACACACACAACTAAAATACAAAGCATTATGTGCTCAGTACTACACGAGTGATACAAATAAAGTGTGGAAAGTGAGAAAAAAATCATTTCCAGCTGGGATACCACAGGATTACAGATTTTAAAAAGAAGAGGATTGTAAAGCTTATCTAGCAAGCTCTCGAATTTTAAAAATAAGAAAGCTAAGCCTACAGAAGTTTATGTTAATTGACCATTGGCACAGAGCCAGGCTTGAAACCATGTCTTCTGATATTAAGCAAAACCTCACATCAGGGTATATATAGTGTTCTCCTGGGTCAGAGACCATCACAACCCTCTTGACCCACTGCCCAATCACAAAGTAACAAGGTGTGGGCTTTCCTGAAAAATAAAGCCTCCCTCCCGCCACAGGCTCCATGTGCACACATTCAGCCTATTAGGGGGCAGAATATATTTTCAAATCAGGGAAGGTTCTCAGAGTCACTTAAAACTATCAAGGGGCCAAGAGGCAGGGAAGATCTTCAGTTTCCCATTCCTGTAACAGCACAGTGTCTGATACATAGTAGGCACTATATAAATGTTATTTTTGTTATTATTGTCATGACTTTACATGAACAAGGGAAATTAACTCCCCCTAAAAATTCTTAAAGGTATTGTCTAAAAAAGGTTCTACATATAACCCAATATTTTTTTTAATCACTTGTCTTACTGTGGGACTTATTCCCCTTAAAAAAAGCTGGATTCTCATTTTCAAGGCAAAGCCAAAGTAAGAGGGGAAGTATAAATAATGGTTCCTGATATTGTCTTAGGCATCCAGCAAATCAGATGAGAAAAGAAGCACTGAGGGTCTGGTTATCATAATTAAAGCAATAAGAAATAAAAGAAAAAGTAAGACTTCTAAAGCTAATGAAATTTCATACGTCTCTCTTACTAAATATGCTCACTAGAACAAAGAATATTTGAAGTCAGTCAGTGGTTCAACACAGTTTTTCATTTAATGCTTTTAGTGCAATAGAAAACTACACATCTATCTTGTAGATGTCCCTAAACTGTATAAGCATTAACGATTGATCCATGTCCCCAAATTGTTCAGAACCCATGCTTTCCCCTCACTCTTGCTTGATAATCATTATTCTAATTTTGTGGATTTCCTAGCTCATTTCCCACAGCAACTGTTCCCAAATTTTTGTCTCTCAGCAACACCCAAATATTCCACCAGACCTGATGCTTACAACCCATAACTTAGCCCTCTGCTTCCCTGAGAAGATTCAGGCTATCTCCCCTTCACATTTCTCAACATTGGCCCATTCTTTCTTTTTTTTTTTGCCTTTTGGAGGGAAATTGGGGTTAAGTAACTTGCCCAAGGTCACATGGCTAGGTTTTTGTGTGTGCGTTAAGTGTCTGAGGCTGGATCCGAACTCAGGTCCTTCTGACTCAGGGCCAGAACTCTACTCACTGCGCCACCTAGCTGCCCATGGCCCCATTCTTTCTTTCATCCTTTTACATCTGAGAAGTAGAGATAACCCTACTAGAGATAGCCTGGCATGAAGAACACTTTCCAGATTACAACAAGAAAGACAAAACTTAGTCTCAATTCTGCTAGACTCAGAAAATAGTCTGGGTGGGCAGAAGAATGGGTAATCACTAGCCTAATTGGCTTTTATTTTTTTATTACTGCTCCGATTCTTGCCAGGAGTCTCAGGGGTCATGACCTCTCCCAATCTCTTCTAGCTTCTCTCATACAGATATTTATTGATCTATGATACATCAGGTCACATTGTTAGAGCTAGTACCATCCCCAGAAGGGTTAGGTCAAGGCCAACAGCTCTTCTACAATGAAGGAAAATAATTGCCACTCTCCACTTTTATGTAGATAACCCTAATTCTTAGTGATGAAAATCCTGATACCTCTTTCCTGAGTTCCATCATATCACAATTTCTCCAGGTCCTTTCTCCAAAAACCTTCTTGTCTCTATGTATCTTCAATTACTTCCTCCCTATTGGTTTGTTCACATATGAAACAAAAGGTCAAAAAGACCTCAGATAAAATGAAGCAAAACATATTCCATCCTGCCCTGCCATCCTGTCTCCACACTGATTATCTCAGGGATAAACAAAGAATTTAGTCTCTTTAGGCCACTCAATCATTGTCCAGAAAGAACTGATAGTAATAACATGGTTTGCTGACTCAAGTAGTATTTTCCCAGATATGAGCACTTGCCTAACAGTAAACGAATTAAGATCTCAAATCTCTATTATTAAAAACAACCAACAAGCTTCAGCACAAAGCAGAAAGAAACCTTTGTTCCTTAAAGTCCAATTTAGGGCGATGTCTAAACCTTCCAGTGTATAACATAGCACCTGGTACCTAGAAAGGTATTTAATAAATGTTTATGGACTGACTGTACTTCATAATTATGTATTGATACACACGTTCCTATATTAAGTACCACTCGCTGTCTCTAGAGGGGTGTCCAGTACTTTCTTTCAAGTATGCAATGCTTTCACCTCTTCTGAAAAGAATTCTCTAATGCCATGCTTCATCCTGGCATGGAGGTAGCACTTGGATAATGAAGTCTATGTCATCGGAACACAAGCTCTGGCAGGTTTAAGCAGGGTGAAAATGTTTTGATTACACAGTCACATGCTTGTCATCTGTGGTTCAACCTAGCAAAATTCACAACAATGAATTATTTTTGACCACACCAATTCTTGAACAGTTTCCCAAATTAGAGATGGAGAGTAACTTTATAGAAACATGGAAAGACAGCTGAATGGATACAGAGTGATGTTAGGGGTTCCCAAAAACAATATTCTCAGTATAATCATGTCAATGAAAACAATAGTGAAGGGTAGCAGATCTCTGATTAATTGTAATGACCAATATTGGTCCAGAAGAACAGAGAATAAAAATAAAGCAAACTTCCCTCTTGGTGGAGAGATGGGATTCCTTGTGTAGAATGTCAGATATGGTTTGTTCCTTATCTGTTTCAGCTTTATAGTCTATTGATGGTGATGGGAAAGAAGGATTCTGGGGGGGGGGGGGGTGTACAGGACAGTATAGAAGTAAAGGACGACATTGTAAAAACAAAATCCATAAATAAGAATTTAAATTTTAAAAATGAAAGAGAAAGGAAGGGACTACAGAGAACTGGGGCTCTGTAAGACTTTGCAAATAGCACTTTAGAGAACCATCCTGATTCCTTAACATTTGTCAGCTCTCTAGCATACAAGAGTAAAATAAAACACAGAAATGCAATGCCATGCTTTAATGTATGTTAAGTCTCTAGTCTCTCTTTTCCCTCTATACTGCCTAGACTTTAAACCCTTAAGTCTCAAGTAATCATTTTGCAGCTAAAACCCAGACTATCAGGGTTGCCTGTTAATCCAAGCTAATTACTCTAGTGTGAACACATCTGGATGTCTTGGTGCAGCTAAACTAGGTCAACTGACAGATCCAATACATCTTCCCGTGTGTTCATTCTGACATACATTCTGCCGAAAATAAGCGGTCATTAAGGAGGAGGAGAATTTAAGAATGACATTTCCCTAAGTGTACAATTATTACAATCGCTGAGGCTGCAGTCACCACGGCCTGACCTTTCATGAAAATTTCGTTCTTTCTGCAATGGAAATGGCTTCATAAACTAGCCTAATGAAGTAGAAGCAGGCAGCCCACAGAACTACCCTTTCACTTGGTGGTCCTCAGCTCTGCTGGAGGGAGGGTAGGCCAGAAGAGAACGTAGGTGGTTCCCCTGTCCTCCAAGAAACAGAAAATCACACTGCCATCAAAATGGGGGAGTGATTGACCTCTAAATCCTCAACTTTGAGAGATGCTTTTCCCTCACAGAAGGAATCTACTGCTCCCTCTGAATCCACACAGTACTTTGTTTACAGCCCCTAACACATCCCTTATTGAAAAGTGTTCTCTGATGTACGTATCCTAGCTCCCTTAAGAAAAGTTAATGGTCCGGAGAACAAGGGCCATACATACCCTGTTTGATAATAGTAACTAAAGTTAAAATTTGCAAAGCACTTTACATAAATTATCTTATTTGAGCCTCAAAGGCAGCATGTGAGGTAGACACCACATTTATCATTCATTATGCTTTAGAGAAGCTAATAATTTGCCTGTAGCACAGAGAATTGGTATCAGAGGCAGGATTCAAAGATAGGTCTTCCAAAATAGATTCCTGAACTCCAACCACTCCACTGTAATGCTCATTTTCTTTATCTTCTTATGTCCCATTGCACCTAACACAGGGCTTTGTCTATATCAGGGAAGGAAGGAAGGAAGGAAGAGAGAGAGAAAGGGAGGAAGGGAAGAAGGGAGGAAGGAGGAATGTAAGCAGGCAGTAAGTTGATGTCAGAAGAATGGATAACAAATATGAGGAAAATGTAAAAAAAAGTATTCCAATTATATCATTTTATTCAGTTCTTCTTCCTTTTGATAGGCAGGATGATGTACTATATAGATAGCTTGTCTAAGAGCCAAGAAGCCTTATTAAAGGATTGAGAGGCTGTGTAATCAAACTCCTTCTTTTTGCAGTTGAAGAAACTGATGACCAGAGAGACTGGGTGACTTGCCCACAATCCCTCAGGTGACTTTAGTCAACAAGCATTGATTAAACCATTACTATGTGCCAGGCTCTGAGCTAAATGCTAGGGATACAAAAATGGGCAAAAGCAATCCTGGCCCTCAAGAAGTTCACAGGCGTAGCAGCAAGCCCCCTAGCATAACTAGAATGGCTGCTAGCACAGCTTCTCTGAACAAAGGGTTAACAACCTTACTTTAATCAAACATATACATCACTTGCCTAGTTGAGGGGGAAAAGTCAGCATCTTGAACTTCAGAAAATACAAACAGAAATTATAAGCCGACAAAAAATACAGAGGGACGACTAGGTGGCGCAGTGAGTAGAGTGCCGGCCCTGGAGTCAGAAGGACCTGAGTTCGGATCCGACCTCAGACACAACGCACACACAAACAAAAAAAACCTAGCCGTGTGACCTTGGGCAAGTCACTTAAGCCCAATTGCCCTCCAAAAAAAAAAAATACAGACAGAGAAAATAACACAATTCAACAGATGGCCAGCACTTCTAGCTATATGACCATTACATACATACAGTGTTAGTTACCAGAGAGAGAAACACCAATATCTAGGTTTTCAAAGATGGGGGGATCAAGGCTGCCCGGAGTCTCAACTGACCAAATCATACAACTCTTTCCATAAGAGAGCCCCAAAGCAAAACCTCACCTTAGAGTATGTGTGTGTGTGTGTGTGTGTGTGTGTGTGTGTGTGTGTGTAGCCTTCTTCAGGGTCAGAGGACATCACAACCTTCCTGACCCACTGTGGGTCTTCCTGAAAAACAAGCCTCCCCTAAGCAAGCTTCTCTAGTTGGACTCCAAGAGAAGCTTATTAAGGGGCAGGGAAGATTTTCAAATTCCCTTACCATCAAAACAGTCTAATGAAGGAACAACATGCAAACAACTGTGTACAAGCACACTATATAGACAGGAAAAATTGGGAGTTGTTTCAGAAGGAAGGCACTAAGATTAAGGGGGATTGGAAAGGCTTCTGGTAGAAGATGAGGTTTTAGCTGGAATTTGAAGAAAAACAGGGAAGCCAAGAGGTAGAGACAAGGAGCAAAGGTATGGAGGAGGAAGGAAGGAAAGAAGGAGGAAAGGAAGGAAGGAAGGAAAGAAGGAAGGAAGGGAGGAAGGGGGAAAGGAGGAAGGAAGGAAGGGAGGGAGGGAGGGAGGGAGGGAGGGAGGGAGGAAAAAAGGAAGGAAGGAAGGAAAGAGGAAAGGAAGGAAGGGAGGGAGGGAGGGAGGAAGGAAGGGAGGAAGGGAGGAAGGGGTGAAAGGAGGAAGGAAGGGAAGGAGGGAGGGAGGGAGAAAAAAGGAAGGAAGGAAGGAAAGAGGAAAGGAAGGAAGGAAGGGAGGGAGGAAGGAAGGAAGGGAGGGAGGAAAAAAGGAATGGAGGGAGGAAAAAAGGAAGGAAGGAAGGAAAGAAGGAAGGAAGGGAGGGAAGGAGGAAGGGAGACAAGGAGGGAGGGAGGGAGTTAGGAGATGGAGTCTTGTACAAAGAACAACAGAGAGGTCAGTGTCAATGGATCATAGAGTACATGAAGGGACATAAAGTGTAAGATGATTGGAAAGTCAGGAAGGATGCAGGTAATGAAGGTTCCTATTGAATGGGGGGCGGGGGTTGATATGGTCAGATCTGCACTTTAGGAAGATGACTTGGATAGCTGAGTGGGGGATGAAATGGAGTGGGCAGAGCCTTGAATCAGGGAGACCAACCAGAATCCTGCTGTCACCATACAGGCATGAAGAGGGGAGGGCCTGCACCAGCGATAGCAATGTTAGAAGAGATAGGGGGACATGGATGTGAGATGCTGCTAAAGCAGAAATGACTGGCCTTGACAACTTATTGAATATGGGGGAGGGAGACAAAGAGTGAGGAGGTGAGGATTACATTGAGTTACTGGGAGGACGCTGTTTCCCCCCCCCACAATAATAGTAAAGTTAGGAAGATGGGAGGGTTTTAGGGTAGGAGTGAAGATCAATTCAGTTTTGAACATGTCAAATTTAGTTGTCTACAGGACATCCTGACTTAGATGCCCAATAGGAACATCAAGATGCAAGACTGGAGTCAGGAGAAAGGTAAGGGATGGATAAACAGCTCTAAGAATTATCAACATCATTGAATCAATGGGAGCTGATGAAGGTTCTTATCAAGGAAAAAAAAAAGGTCCCACAACAGAACTTTGGGATACACTCAAATTGCCCAGGTAAAACCTAGATGAACTTCTAGCAAAGGAAACTGGAAAAGAAACCCAGGACCAACACATTAGGGCTGCGGTACCTAACTCAAGGAACACTTTTCCTTTTGAGGAATGTTAGGGAGGGGACCTGTGGGAGGGAGCCAAGGGAGTGCAGCAGGCTGTCTTACGGGCAGAGGTGGGGTAAGAGAGAATCCAGCAAGGCCCAGGAGTGAGTTGTAATGCAAAAATCGGGAGAGAATATCAAGAAGAAAAGAATGATCTAGACAAGGATGGGGAACCTGTGACCTCAAGGCCACATGTGGCCTCCTAGGTCCTTGGGTGTGGCCTTTTGACTGAGTCCAAGTTTTACAGAACAAAACCTTTTATTAAAGGGATTTGTTCTGTGAAGTTTAGGTTCCATCAAAGGGCCACACTTGAGGACCTAGAGGGCCACATGTGTCCTCAAGGCTACAGGTTCCCCACCCTCTAGAGTGTCAGAGGTTGTGGAGGAGTCAAGAAGGATGAATAATTAGAAAATGCCAGTAGATCTGGTAGATAAGTGGTCACTGGCAACTTCAGAGAAAGCAGTGACTTTATCTAAGTGGTAGAGTCTGAATCCAAATATATGTCCTTGGACCCCCAATCCAACTGTTCTTTCTTACATACTAACTGCCAGACCTTAGGCAATTTGTTCAATATCTCAACATATTTGGCAATTCTATATTATACAGATACACATCTACTTTGATAAAGAAATACTCCTCACTGGAAGTTCTCTATACTAATGAAATTTCCCCTACAATTAATTATAAAATCACAATCTTGATCCTACATCTCACACAAAAACCAAATAAGTAGAAGGAGGAGGAAGAGGAGTAGTACTAGCAGTAGTGTTGGTGGTGGTGGTAATAGTAGTAGTATTAGTGGTGGTAGTGGTAGTAGTGGTGGGCAGCTCAGTGTCAAAGTGGATAGAGTGCTAGACCTGGAGTTAGGAAGACCTGAGTTCAAATCCAGTTTTAGATACTTACTAGCGGTGTGACCCTGGGCAAATCACTTAACCCTATTTGCCTATTTCCTCATCTGAAGAAGGAAATGGCAAACCACTCCAGTATCTTTGCCAAGAAAACCCTAAATGGGGTCACAAAGTCAGTTGAAACCAGGAGAAGGAGTACTTATGCTTTATTATTTGTACTTTTGTAACCCCATCTTTGGTGTCAAAGCAATCCCAGAATGCACTGCAATGGATGTTTAGGAACAAAGATTCTAAAAGGACTGTATGAAAGTTGTCTGGGGTTGGCTCACAGAATTCTTTTTTTTTCTTTTTTTTTTAATTTTAAACAAATGCTTTATTAACTTCTGTTTTACATCATTCATTTCTGCCAGATTTTGAGTTACAATTTTCCCCCATTTTTCCCCTACCCACCTCCCCAAAATAGCAATCCTACAAGATATCCCCTCATCCAATCTGCTCTCTCCCATACCTTTTTCCATACCCCCTTTGACTTTTCCATTAGAGCAAGATGGATCTCTGTGCCACAATGACTGCACATCTTATCTCTCTATTACAAGCAAAAGAGTATTAATAATAGTATTTATATATATTTGAAACATTTAATGCTACGACCTCGAATTTCAGATCCATTTCCTTCCTCCCTTGTCACCCATTCCCTCTTGGGAGATAAGTAATTCAGTATATGTTGTACATGTCTAGCTATGCAAAACATTATCATAGTAGATATATTGTACAAGGCTGCTTATAATTCCCTCCCACTCATCCCACCCCCCACCTGGTCCATTCCCTACATGATCCTGTCCCTCTTCTATAGTGGGTACTTCCAACCTCCCCTCCCCCCAAGGATGCCCTCCCATCCATCATCCCTCCTCTCATCCCCCTTCCCCCTATTCTGCTGCAGGTTGAGATATCCCATTTAGTATGTATGTCATTCTCTCCCTGAACCAAATTCAATGAGAATGTGGTTTTGCCTTTTTGCCTTCCTATTCTCCCCCTCCCTTGCAACCACTTCCCCTTGCTTCTTCTACATGAGATAGTTTACCCTACCCTGTCTCTCCCCATCTCCTCTTGCCACTTTCCTCTCTCACCTCATAATTTCATCCCTTGAGTATTCTCCCTTCCCAACAAATTCAACCTATGCCCTCTATCCATATATAACTGTAACCTTATACACACACATTCACATATGTATTCATATGACCACACCCCCTTCTTCCATTATTTTCATAGTGAGAAAGATATCATCAGTCACAGTTATTGCTTTTCCATATAGTAATGTAAATAGTTCAACTTTGATAAGTTCCTTTTGATTTCTTTTCCCTGATTACCTTCTCAGGCATCTCTTCCTTCTTGTGTCTGGATGTCAAATTTTCTATTCAATTCTGGTTTTTTCCTCAAGAATGCTTGAAAGTCCTCTATTCCACTGAATGACCATATTTTCCCCTGAAACAAAATACTCAGTTTTGCTGGGTAGGTGACCCTTGGGTTCATTCCCAGTTCTTTTGCCCTCTGGAATATCATATTCCATGCCCTTCTATCCCTCAGTGTAGAAGCTGCCAGGTCCTGGGCTATTCTGATTGTGTTTCCACAATATTGAAATTGTTTCTTCCTGGCTGCTTGTAGTATTTTCTCCTTGATCTGGGGATTCTGGAACCTGGCTATAATATTTCTGGGAGTTTTCTTTTTGGGATCTTTTTCAGGAGGTGATCGGTGGATTCTTTCAACCTCTATTTTGCCCTCTGGATCTAAAACATCAGGGCAGTTTTCCTTGAGAATTTCTTGAAGGGTGATTTCTAGGTTCTTTCTTTGATCATGGCTTTCAGGTAGTCCAATAATTTTTAAATTGTCTCTCCTGGATCTATTTTCCAGGTCAGTGGTTTTTCCCATGAGATATTTCACATTGCCTTCTAATCTTTCATTTGTTTGGATCTGCTTAACAGCATCTTGATTTCTCATAAAGTCATTAGCTTCCATTTGCTCCAGTCTAACTCTGAAGGAATGAATTTCCTCAGTGAACTTTTGAGATTCTTTTTCCATCTGGCAAATTCGACTTTTTAAGGCATTCTTCTCCTCATTGCCCTTTTGGGCCTCCTTTGCCATTTGAGTTAGTCTATTTTTTAAGGTGTTGTTTTCCTCAGTCAGGCTGTTGACCCTCATTTCATACTTTTCCTGCATCCTTCTCATTTCTCTTCCAATTTTTCCTCCACTTCTCTTATTTGATTTTTAAAGTCCTTCTTAAGGTCCTCTATGGCCTGCAACCCGCTCATGTTTTCCCCTGGGGCTTTTGGAGCAGGACTTCTGACCTCACAGTCCTTTTCCCGCTCTATGCCCCCAAAATAGGAGTCTAGGGTTGCATTTTTCTGTTTCCTTTGCCTTGGCATGTTGCCACTTAATTGCTTGACTTTTGGGCTTGTTGCCACACTATGGCTTTAAGGCCAGATAGAGGAATTTTCGTCCCGAACGTGTGGGGGGCAACTTCCGTTTCTGGCAAGCTGTAAACCCACCCACGACTTCCACCCTAGATCACAATCCAGATCCAGGGAGGTTAAAGCAAGAGCGATTACCCCCCAAGACTGATCGCTGGATCTCCCTACAAATTTGCAGGCTGGGAGCGGGAGCAGCCTCTGAAAACTCCAAAAGGGTGTTTGTCCTCAGCGGCTTCTAGCCCCCAGGGGAGGGAGCCAACGCATTCCCTAAATACTGGACCCAAAGTCCATAGGACACTAACCTCTTACTTTGTCCTAGGCAAGTCTATGTTGATAATTCTGGAGTCGCCACAGCTCCTGGTGTTCTGGGGTTCCTCCAGCTGGCTGCTGGCCCTGCCGCCCTGGGGCTAAAACCTCGGCTCAGGTGGACCTGGGCTCGACTTGGCTCCTGCGCTCTGTGCGCTGCACACTGCCAGGTCCCAGACCACTGCGCTGGTCCTTCCTGCAGGGCTGCTGGGCTATCCTCAGCGGGAGGTTAGCTTCTCTGTGTTGTTCTGTGGGTGCTGGGGCTCCAGAAGTTGTTCAGAGTTCCCTTTTACATAGTTTGGGGGGAATCTGGGGGCAGAGTGGCTTGGATGAGCTGTTTCTACTCTGCCATCTTGCCTCCGCCTCCGGTTCACAGAATTCTAAGCAATAGAGATGCTAGAAAGAAGAGGTGGGGGGGGGGTGAGGCTAGGCGGCGCAGTGAGTAGAGCGCCGGCCCTGGAGTCAGAAGAACCTGAGTTTGGCTCTGGCCTCAGTCACTTAACACACAAACAAAAACCTAGTCGTGTGACCTTAGGCAAGTTACTTACCCCCAATTGCCCTCCACAAAAAAGAAAAAAAAAGAAGAGGTGGGGTGCACGCCCTATGGCTTGGGAATGTTGGAAGATGGTGTTTTGATTTCCATTCAGAGACTACAATGATTAGCTGACCACTACTTTGATGTGGTTGATACCAGGGGGCAGGCTGATGAGCTGCTACAGGGTTTAACTGACCTGGCTTGGTGAGAATATCCACTATGAGACATTTTCCCTTACAACTTTGAACTTCAGAGGAAGACACTGCCTTTAACTGATCTCTCTTGAATCTGAGCAAGAAAGTTTATGGCTGCCTTGTTTTACCTCCATTGAACTGTGCTAGTCAGAACCTCCTAATCCCTTTCCTTCCTTTCACTTCATTACTTTTGCTATCATATAACTGATAGAAAAACTGATAAATTTTTAAAAGAAAGAAAAGAGAAGATGAAAAAACAACTTTGTTCACTAACCTGTGTTTGAATTGTTCTTTGGGATTAACAAAGAACGGAGAAGAATAAAGAAGTGACAGACTCATCCAATACCTATTGTGAGGCTTGAACATGGGGAGGCAGCCCTGCAATGGGACTAGCTCTGGGAGGTCCCCACCTGGCAGAATTCTGCACCTTTAGTACCTTTAGCCAGCCCAAGGTGATAAGCAGAAGAAAAAAGATGAGAGCAAAGAGAGATCTGACTCTGAATATTCATCCACTAGAGACCATTTATGTGAGACTGGATTGTATACCATCCCATACATACTACAGTAGAGTATACCATGGAATATCATTTTACGTCCTAATATGTCACATCTCATCTCATATTGTTTCAGGCTACGTCATCTATTACCATATTATGTCACATCACATTATGTTATATCCTATCATAAGATGTCCTTATTAGAGTATATTTTATTATATTATTATATTATACCACACTAAATTTTGTTAACCTAAATACCAAGAACAAAAAAGAAATAACAGATAGGGAAAGTGCTGTGTGGGCTTTCCTGGATTCCTTTATTCCTGGCCCAGGACCTTGCATTGCATTTTAAAATGAGGCTTAGTGTGCTATCCAATTGAGATGAGCATGTGGCATGTGGACGGTCCACTAAGGAAAATTCTATCAACTTTATCCATCCCCCCCATGGATTCCCATCCCATTACTTGGTTCTTTTTGGTGCCTATGTCTACATATTAAATGTTTATGGCAACATAACCAGAAGGAAAAGTGACTTCAAATCATACATGCTCCTGTTCCTTTTTTTTTTAACACTTTGGATATGTAGTTCAAACTAATAATAATAAGCTTTTTCCCTTCTCCTTTCACCCATATCCTTTGCAAAGCATGACATTCCTTTGGGGAGGAAATTCAAGAGGGCTCCCAGATTCAAGGATCCCTTCCATTTCTTATATAAGATTCTATAGAGGGATTTGGTACCAAAGGGGATCTTAGAATCACACATACGCACACCCCTGCCCAATCCAATCTCTGCATTTTAGAGATTGGGAGGTCCAGAAAGATAAAATGACTTGCTTATGGTCACACATTATTAACTGGAGGAGCCAAGATTTGAAAACAAGTTTTTTGTATTCTAACCCTGTGTTCTTTTCAGAGGCAGAGACAAAAAGTCATGATGAGAAAGTGCCATTACATCTATGGCTGCTCTTGAAAACAATTTTGAACATTGATGTCTTGTTTCTCTTTTCAAATGTGAAGTGCATGTTGAGTTACAGTCAGCTTCTAAAAATTCTGCAGGAAACTATCTACACTTACGGAGCTATTTCCTAACTGACCCCAAATAAGGTTTGACCTTCAGTATATGAAATTCACAAGTCAACTTGAATAAAACCCTACTGACAATTAAAGTGAAAATAATCACAAATAGAAGACAATCATCTACTCCAGCTTCTCCTTCTCATCCTCCTCCTCCTTCTTTTTCTCCCCATGCTTGAGAAAACCATAGGTTTAAAACCAATGCAGATATTTCCATGGGCTTTTCCCTGCCTTGTGGTTAGGGTGACTTACAGTCACTTGCTTTAATGAATCAACTAATACTAAGGCAGTCCTTTAAACACACAAAGTATTTCATGAGTATTAATAGTTTTTCTATCACAGAAACACAGCAAAATATATCCTGTGCTGCTACTATTATACAGAAATCATTGGTATTTATGAACAGGAAAAAGAAACAGAACTCGGGATTAAGAAGTTTGAGATCTGCTCTTGATTTTATTTGTAGCTCATGATGTGACCCTGGACAAGTAATTTCCAGCAACATCTCTGTTGTTAATTAATTAAATTAATAAGCATTTAATTTAATTATTATGCAATTTATTTAATTTGATGATTAAATTTAATTATTATTTAATTTAATGGTTAATTAGATTTAATTATTAATCAAATTAATAAACATTTAGTGAGTGCCAACTATGTGTGCAATATCATATTGTATTCTGGGAAAAGGGACACTATGATGTTTTGACCTATCTCTGATATTTTCAATGTAGGTACTCCCTTCAAGGCCATTACTAAGGCAAGATAACTAGAATTTTGCCCAGGAAGCTGAAATTTATAGGACCCTAACAGTACTTCTAGGGGAGCTAGATGGCACAGCAGATAAAGTGCTGGACCTCGAGTCAGGAAGACATGAGCTCAAATTTGACTTCAGACACTAACTATGTGACTCTGGACAAGTCACTTAAACCAGTTTGCCTCAATTTCCTCATCTGCAAAATGAGCTGGAGAAGGAAATGGCAAACCACTCCATTATCTTTGCCAGGAAAACTCTAAATAGGATCACAAAGAATTGGACACAACTGAAAACCACTAAACAACAAGAGTACATCTGCTCCTTTTATGGCAAAGAAAAAAAACAGAACTTATTACCAATATAACAGGAATAATTTTAATGACAAATAGAACATTTGTCTTCTTGGTGTGGCCACATCGATTTCCTTCATGAGATGACCCCACCCCACACCCATTCACCAAGTGGCCTCCTCAATCAAAGATTTGGGCTATCCTAGGATATTTATCCCCACCTCAATTGAATTGCTCTTAGTGTCAACATTTCTAATCACCATTCTGCTTGTATGGATTAGTACAGATCACACTTTCTCTTCCTTTGTATGTTTTTTCATATCCTTCCAAATATTCTCCATTAAAGATATAACCAACATTTTGTAGACCTTCCCTTTGGTCTTTTATCATTCATTCCATGGGAACCAAAGCGGCATTCTAGTCCTCCTTCTGTTATTCCTTCTCTCTCTCACCATATGGTCATCTCCTTTCTCCATCATTCATCTTGTTTCTAATGTACTTTTGAGTTGTGTGTACACATTTCATTCATTGAAGACTGTGGTATTATTTGTTTTATATTCTCCCATGATGTAGCATTCCTGGAAAACTTTCATTTTTAAGCCGTTGGTTTCTCTTTTTTTTTTCCAAATGCTTTATTAACTTCTGGTTTACATCATTCATTTTCATCAGATTTTGAGTTACAGTTTTTTCCCCATTTTCCCTACCCCCACCTCAGAATAGCAGTCCCACAGGATATCCCCTGACCCCATCTGCTCTCTCCCATATCTTCTACCATACCCCATTCAACATTTTCAGTAGGGCAAGGTGAATCTCTGTGCCCCAATGCCTGTACATCTTATCTCCCAATTATATGTAAAATTATACTAATAATAGTATTTATATATTTTTAAACATTTGATTTTAAAACTTTGAAATCTAGATTCATTCCCTTCCTCCCTTGTTATCCACCCTTACTGGGAAGATAAACAATTGAGTATATGTTGTACATGTGTACTTATGCAAAACATTACCATAGTAGATATATTGTAAAAGACTGACTATATTTCCCTCCCTCCTATCCCACCTCCCACTTGTTCTATTCCCTACTTTGATCCTGCCCCTTTTCAAAAGTGGGTGCTCCCAACTTCCCTCCTTCTCTTCCCTCCCGTCCTCCCTTCCATCATCCCCCCCTCTCAACCCCTTCCCCCATACTAGCCTATAGGGTGAGATATCCTATTTAGTATGTGTGTCATTCTCTCCCTGATGCAAATTCAATGAGAATAAGGTTTTGCATTTTTGCCTTCCTGTTCTTCCCCTCCCTTGTAACCATTTTCCCTTGGTTCTTCTTCTATATGAGATAGTTTACCCCATTCTGTCTCTCCCCATCTCCTCTTGTTATATTCCTCTCTCACCTCTTAATTTCACCTTTTAAGTATCATCCCTTCCGATTAAATTTGACCTGTGCCCTCTATCTATGTATACCTGTAAATATATATATATATATTAACATATATATTCATATGCTCATATACCCTTCAACTATTTTCATACTGAGAAAAGTTTCATCAGTTACAGCTATTGTTTTTCCATGTAGGAATGTAAATAGTTCAACTTTGATAAGTTCATAATAATTTCTTTTCCCTGTTTACCTTCTCAAGCATCTCTTGCTTCTTGTATCTGAATGTCAAATTTTCTGTTCAACTCTGGTTTTTTCCTCAAGAATGCTTGAAAGTCCTCTATTCCACTGAAAGACCATATTTTCCCCTGAAACAAGATACTCAGTTTTGCTGGGTAAGTGATTCTTGGTTTTAATCCCAGCTCTTTTGCCCTCTGGAATATCATATCCCAAGCCCTTCATTCCTTCAGTGTAGAAGCTGCCAAATCCTGCACTATCCTGATTGTGTTTCCACAGTATTCAAATTGTTTTTTCCTGGCTGCTTGTAATATTTTCTCCTTGATGTGGGAATTCTGGAACCTGGCTATAATATTCCTGGGAGTTTTCTTTTTGGGATCTTTTTCAGGAGGTGAATGATAGATTCTTTCAACCTCTATTTTTCCCTCTGGTTCTAAAACATCAGGGCAATTTTCTTTGAGAATTTCTTGAAGGATGGTTTCTAGGTTCTTTCTTTGATCATGGTTTTCAGGTAGTCCAATAATTTTTAAATTATCTCTCCTGGATCTATTTTCCAGGTCAGTGGTTTTTCCCATGAAATATTTCACATTGCCTTCTATTCTTTCATTTGTTTGGATCTGCTTAACAGCATCTTGATTTCTCATAAAGTCACTAGCTTCCATTTGCTCCAGTCTAATTGTGAAGGAATGATTCTCCTCAGTGAGATTCTTCTGACATTCTTTTTCCATCTGGCAAATTTGGCTTTTTAAGGCATTCTTCTCCTCATTGCCTTTTTGAGCCTTTTTTGCCATTTGAGTTAGTCTATTTTTTTAAGGTGTTATTTTCCTCAGTCAGGCTGTTGACCCTCATTTCATACTTTTCTTGCATCTTTCTCATTTCTCTTCCCAATTTTTCCTCCACTTCTCTTATCTGCTTCTTATGGTCCTCTATGGCCTGTAATCAGCATGTATTTTCATTTGGGGCTTTTGGTGCAGGAGTTCTGACCTCCAAGTCTTCCTCCTGTTCCATGCTTCAATCCTCTTTGCCCCCCCAAATAGAAGTCTAATGTTGAATTTTTCTGTTTATTTTGTTTCCTTTGCCTAGGCATGCTGCCACTCATTTACTTGACTTTGGGGATTGTTGCCACAGTAGGACTCTGCCACCAGCCAGGGAAGCTTTCATCCCAAACACTGGGGTTTTCTCAGCTGCTGGAGGTTATTAGTTGGGTGCCCTCTCTGAAGCCCCCACACACTCTGGCAAGCTGGTCACAAACTCCAAGACCTCCACCCCAGACCACAATCCAGATCCGAGACAGTTAAAGCAAGAGCCATTACCACCACCACCACCACCCAAGATTGATCACTGGATCCCCCTACAATTCGCAGGCCAGGAACTGAAGCTGCAACATGGTGCTTGCTGCAGTTCAGCTAATTATCAGCTTCTCGCTCCGAGGGGAAAGAGGCCGACACACTCTCCCAACCGGTCCCAAAGTCCATAGGGCACTGACCTCTTACTTTGTCCTAGGCATTTATGTGTTGTTAATTCTGGAAATGCCACAGCTGTTGGTGTTCTGGAGTCCCTCCAGCTGGCTGCTGGTTGGGCCGCCCTGAGGCTAAAACCTGTGACTCTGGCAGGCCTGGGTTCAGCTCCCAGAGCACTGAGCTGACTTCTCCCTGCCAGGCTGCCAGGCTGTCCTTGGCGTGAGGTTAGCTTCTCTGTGTCATTTTGTGGGTTCTGTGGCTCCAGAACTTGTTCATAGTCCTCTTTTACATAAATTTGGAAGTGGTGTGGGCTGGAGCACCATGGAAGTGGTGTTTCTACTCTGCCATCTTGACTCTGCCCCCAAGCTATTGGTTTTTCAAGGAAAAAGTTGAGATTGGTGATTATTATGGTAGTGGTGATTATAGTAATTGTAGCATTTATATAGCATTTTAAAATTAGAAATGTATTTTGCGGGGCGGCTAGGTGGCACAGTAAGTAGAGCGTCAGCCTTGGAGTCAGAAGGACCTGAGTTTGGATCTGGTCTCAGACACTTAACACACACAAACAAAAACCTAGTCATGTGACTTTGGGCAAATTACTTAACCCCAATAGCCCTCTAAACAGCAAAAAAAAAATGTATTTTGCAAATATCTTATTTTTTCCCTCATAAAACACTGGGAGGCAGATATTACTGTTATTTTCATTTTACAGATATGGAAACTGAGGCAGACAGAAGTTAAGTGACTTGACCAGTATTGCACAACTAGTGAGTGTCTGAGGCCAGATTTGAACTTGGATCTCGCTGACTCCAGGTAAAATTTTCTATTTGCCGCACCTGTTAGTGGCATAGCTGTCTTAATGAAAAGATAACAATTTTCCAAATTCAATTTAAACCATTCTTCTCTTCTTCTTGAGCTCTGGTTTGAAATAACTGTCAACTGTAGTACCTAAACAAGATATAAGATACACTGATGGACTTACTCAATGAATTTGTCTATCCAACATCTCACAATCAGGTAAATAAACATTCTTCATCCACTTCTTTTTCCTATATGGATTGTTGTGAGTATTAGTGATTGTGCATATTATTCAGCAAGCTCTGTATTGTTTTAGGGCTATATACAACAAACACCATGTTATTTGCAAGTAGTGTATAGAGTAACTTTTATTATTTTCAGGGAATATTTCTTCTCTCTAAACACTGTACCAAACATCTTCCTCTTCCTCCCTCCTTCCCCTTCAATTATACTCTTTCCCCTATGAGTGAATGTGCAGAACAGGAGTGGGGAACCTTCAGTCTCAAGGCCACATGTGACCCTCTAGGTTCTCAAGTGAGACTCTTTGACTAAATCCAAACTTCATGGAACAAATCCCCTTAATAAAAGGATTTGTTCTGTAAAATTTGGACTCACCTAGAAGGTCTCAAGGCCACAGGTTCCCCACCCTTAGTATAGAATGTCAGATTTGGGGCCATGTTGATAATATTTAACAACCTGTTAAAATATACTCACAAATGTTTTTTTAAATGTATACACAACACAATTTTAAGTTTAACCTATGTTGTTAACATTTCCTTAAGTCTACACAATCAACAAAACAACAAATTCAAGCCCTGATTTGTCACATTTGGCAATTTCTGAGGTGTAAATACTCAAGCAGAAAATTTAAGAATTGACTTCTGCAAGTCAGTTTGAACTATTAGAAGCTAACTGTGTTTGTTCCACTGTTTTCAATGATAAAGAAGTATTGCTGGGGCGGCTAGGTGGCGCAGTGAGTTAGAGCGCCGGCCCTGGAGTCAGAAGGACCTGAGTTCTGATCCGGCCTCAGACACTTAACACACACAAACAAAAACCTAGCCGTGTGACCTTGGGCAAGTTACTTAACCCCAATTGCCTTCCAAAAAAGCAAAAAAAAAAAAAAGAAGCATTGCTACAGTAACATTCCCAAATATGTTCCATTTTGTACCTATTTGCTGTCCTCCTAGTCTTACATGGGTTGATATGAAACATCAAAGATTCTATAATTTCATTTTAACTCATTCATCTTTGTTGTAGGGCTGGGGGTATGGAGGAAATAAAAGACACATCATCTACCTTCAAATCTTCCAATTTTTTGATAAATTCACTTATACAGATGAAAAGAACATAGAGATCATCTACTAGGGATGGAGAACATGCAGCCTTGAGGCCATGCTGCAGGTTCTCCAGAGAAGAAAAGTGCTTTTCCCAAAGTCATTCACTGAAGTCAGTGAAATAAAAGGGACTAAAATCTTGATCTCCTAATCATTAGTCTTGCCTCCATAAGAAGGACTGATTAAAAAAGGAAGCAAATGGAAGAAGCAAGACCTATTAAGAGACTATATATAGCAGTGATCTATATTGGGGTGCTGGTGGTATATATAGAAGGGAAAGGATAAGAGAGAGTTTGTAGAAGTGAAATTGACAGGCCTTTGTATTTGATTAAATATGATAGATGAGGGAGAGGAAAGAGTCAGAGGTTATCTCAAATTTGAAAACACGAGAGACTGGAAAGAATACTGGTAAAACAATAAAATCACTGAATTCAATGTGCCGATGGGACATCAGGGGAAGAAATCTTATTAGAAAAAGTGTACAGCTCAAAAGAAAGAGATCAGAGCTAGTAATATCATTTTGGGAGTCATCAGCATAGAGGTAATAGATTGTCTACAATCTGCCTGTATGTTAAGCAAGAGGTCCAGAATGTGAACCCTGATTTTCACTCTAGAGAAAATGTTCTTTCCGGTCCTAAGACTAGAGAAATGGGGAAAAGAAATGGACATTAGGGGAGAAGGTTGCAAAGGATGTGATATCCTATTGTGTGAACCTGGTTTTCGTTAAAGTGAGAATATGTCAGAAAAGTTTGAGGATATAATAGAGTATGGTGATACACGGAGCACAGTAGAAGGGGTATAAGCCATGCACACCAAGGAAAGGGGGAAGAAGCTTGCCCCAGAGTACAGCTGCTCAACAAAGGATTAGGCCAGAGGTGGAATTAGTCTAGGCATTCTACTTATAGGTACTTTGGAAAAAGTAGATGATTGGGTTTGGGAAGTTGATACAACAGAAGCTAGATGGAGATTGGAATTCTCCATAGGCAAACAATTTGCTAGAACACATAAGAGTTAAATTACTCCAGATATTGATGGAGGATTCATAATGTTAAAACCTAAGTTTCTTAATTCCTAATTCCAGGATACTGCACTGCTTTTTTAATAAGGATATGGACATCAGAAGAGCACCTAAAGAGATCCATATTTGTCCAGATTTGTAATTTGTAGAAAAAAGATGAATATCACATAATCATAGGCAGCCAGGTAGCACAGTAGACAGAGCTCCTGGAATAAATAAAGAAGACCTAAATTCAAATCTCACCTCAGACACTTACTAGCTGTGTGACCCTGGGCAAGTTGCTTAACTAAATTTGCTTTAATTTCCTCATCTATAAAATGAGTTGGAAAAGTATATGGAAAACCACTCCAGTATCTTTGCCAAGAAAATTCTAGATGGGGTTATGAAGAATTGGACATGACTGTACAATAACAACAACAACAAACCAGATGCCATCTGAGGTCCCTCAACTCTAAAGTAATTATCCAAAACACTATTAATTCAACAAAAAAGTTTTAAAAATACATCATTT
Source organism: Gymnobelideus leadbeateri (assembly GCA_011680675.1). Taxonomy (NCBI): domain Eukaryota; kingdom Metazoa; phylum Chordata; class Mammalia; order Diprotodontia; family Petauridae; genus Gymnobelideus; species Gymnobelideus leadbeateri. The sequence continues at coordinate 39,697 of WOXC01000098.1, forward strand.
GAAGTTGAAACATTTTAAAGGTAAAATATAATATTATAAAAATCCAGTCTATGTCTTCTTATGTTGTCTTAACTTTTTAAGCCCTACCTTCTGTCTAAGTTGCAACAAATAAGCCTACTACTTGTCTTTTATTTGCATTTCTTGAAAATATTGCTTAAAGAGAATTGAATGAATTATTTTAACATCTTTACCCCTTTTTGTTACATCTGTATTTCAGAGCATTAGACCTAATGGTAGGATTGGCTAGGAACTGGACTTGTGATTTCACTGGCAGAAGAAAGGCCCAGATGGGGAAATTCCCTTCTTTAATCCAAATCAACATTCTCTACAACTTAGAGTCTTGGAGAGTTGCCTAGGAAACTGAGACAGTAAATGACTGGCCTGGAGTGACATGGCATGAATGTGTCACAAGCCAGCCTTGAACCCAGTTCTTTCAAGCTCTAAGAGTAACTCCAAATTCATTATGCCATTCTGCCTCTCCAATTATTAGGATATCAAATATAATTCCCTGATCTACTTCCATCACTGTCCCAGTGAACCCACCCAGAAATTGCAATTATTTATTAGAATTTTCTCTTTTACTTCCCTGCCCGGGCTGTGAAAGATTTCAATAAATGTGGCTTCTAGTATTCAACAAACCCTACTTTACTCTTTCTGAAATTTTATGGCATAAATCTACACTATTAGCTAGTTGGTTTCATTGTCACCAGCTTTTTTTCTCATTATTAGATAGATTTTTCTCCTTATTACTTTGTCATACTTCTAACAAGCTAGAATCTTTCCCCCTCAGTATTTAAGGACTTTAAGCTTGTCCGAATTTATGTCCCAATGGTTTCATTAATTCAAATAATATACACTTAGAATCATCTTTTTCCTATAGCCACTAAATTCACACAGACCCAATGTTATTCCTATTGTCCCGTCCTTAATTCTCCAAATATGCTTATTCTATTATCCCCCTACTCTTGCAGACATACTTTTTCAAAAGACAGCCAAAAACAATTGAAGTCTCTTTTGATGTTCTATATCACTGTAATTTCCTACCAAATTTCCTATTGTTGTTTTTCTATTACAGTATTTTCTTTACTTTGATCTTTCTGGTTCTGTTTGGGTTGTTTTTAAGTTGAATCACTGACATGTTTTATAGCTAAATCTCATACCCAAGCATCCATATTCCTTAACTCTGTGGAGCCTTCTCAGTTATTTTCATATTCATTTGTATTTATGCTTCAATCTGACATCATCTGTTAATGATACCCTATTCATTCCATTTCTTTTTTACTTATTTTACAAATATATCAAAACTCATTCCTGCTCAGCAACCTTCTCTTAATTATCTCTTCATCATTAATCAGCCTTTTTCAATCAGGTTAACATATTCATTTTTTCTAGTAAATAAATGAATGAATGGATGGATGATAAGTATAGAATGTCCCAACCAATGAATTTAATCCAATTCTATTTCATGTTTCTTTGGCACCTATGTCATACCAAGACTCTCTGGTTGGAATTCAATGTCTTGATGCAGGAGTTTACAAAAAAGAGGAACAGAAAAGAAGTGATATCATTTGGGTGTCTTAGTAAAACATTTGTAAGGAATCCAAGGGGGAAAAATAAGAAAGAAGTAAAGGATTGTTTATGCTGTTGTAACACGAAATGACAGTGAGTGAGACCATTAATAACTTTAAATGAAGTTTTAATTGTGGAGCATAATTAACCCAGGGACTGCCAGGGGCCATGTACCCAAATCAGGCAGCCCGAGCATATACATCCCAGGGTTTATATAGACAAAATTCACAAAATAGCCATTACTAAGGGGAAAATACAACTTAGTCAGTTGCTATGCAAGCAGGGAAAATACAGAAGCCAAAAGGTAGCAATCAATTCATTGCCTAATGTTTGTTGCCCAGTGGTCAGTTTGTTGCCCAACTGGAAAGTTCCCCAAATTATTTCGAGAACTGAACAGAAGGGGGGCTATGGGCTTCAGATAGCAGGTTTGGGCAGATTTACTTGGCAGGTTTGCTGCCTTGGGGGGCTTTGTTGGGTTTGGGCAGGTTTCCAAGGAAGCTCTCCTAATGATGGGGAGAGTTGGGGGATGTTCACAAAATAGGGGGTTACTACAATACCTCAATGACTTAAGGATTTGTGACTTCACCAGTTTGGCTCTGTCCTAAAACACATCATAACCCCATCCTTTCCACACATTAGTGGTGTTTATTTGGAAATCTTGGGGCCAAAATATCCATAATCCTGTGGTTTACTTTGCAATGAGATTTTCTCCTTTTTATTTTTATTTATTTCATTTCATTGAATAAAACAAGCATTTCCACAATATAGTATAATAAAAAGATGATTGCACATAAAACTGAAAATTGATTATGTACAACTTGATGATCCAAGTTATCATGTAAATTTCTTTTTTTCCTTTTTTCCCCTCAGCACAAAGCTACCTAGGTTGGTCCTAAACAGCAGGCTCAGCACTGTATTCAAAATCCTTCAGTCAGAGCTTTTACTCTTCTGGGTTTATCTTTGAGAATTTGGTATCACATCCATCATTTGATGAAGCATCAGAGCAGTACTTGGATCAAAAAAAAAATATTGCTCCATGTTCCATGCCACTGTCCCTCTTTTGAGCACATGATGACCATTCAGTTGCCCTTGCTACCTTTGTGTAGTTCCAATGGATATAGTATATCCTAGTAAGTAGATGACTGATTCATTCATACCATGGGACAGTCACTGGATTTCTCAAAGTCCTAAGGTGCTCTCTAAGATTTTACATAACAAAAGAGCTGCCTCAGTGTGGAGAAATTCTACACCAGACATCCTCCTACACCAATACACCAATGAATCCATATTATGAATCCATATTAAATCATGAATGATTCCATGGATCCATATTAAAGGTGATTTTGTGTGTGTCTATGTTCAGGCAGTGATGGAAGGATTAAGGAATATAACAATATGCCTGGGAAGGTAGATTCCTGATCTACACCTGTTTCCGTGTTTAGGTTATATGTGGTTTCCAGCATCCCATTCCATGCCTTAGTAATGACTGTACCACATGCCAAGAATAATTTTCCTTCTCACTTCTGCCTCTTAGATTCCCTGGCTTCCTATAAGACTCAGATACAACCCCACCTTCTGTGCAAGACCTTTTCTTCCCCCACCCACTCAGTGCCTTCTCTCTGAGATTATCTTCCATCTTCTCTGTACATACCTTATATATGTGATATGTATATATGTACATATACAAAAATATACATATTTATAATCTGCATGTGTTTTATTAAATATTAATTATATGTGTATTATATATTTATATACAAGTTTTATATATTTGGGCAGTTAGGTGGTGCAGTGTATATAGAGCACTGGGCCTGGAGTCAGAAAGATTCATTTTTGTGAGTTCAAATCTGGTGTCAGACACTTACTAGTTGTGTGACTCTGAGCAAGTCACTTAACCCTGTTTGCCTCAGTTTCCTCATCTGTAAAATGGTCTGGAGAAGGAAATGCAAACTGCTCCAGCATTTCTGCCAAAAGAGCCCCAGATGGGGTCACAAAGAGTCAGACACAACTGAACACACACACACACATAAAATAACATAGTTATTCATACATTGTCTAGCCCACCCCGCCTAAGAATGTGAATTCCTGGAAGGTGGAGACAGTGTTTCCCTCTCTTTGTGTCCCCAGTGTTTCCCACATTGTCTTGCACAAAGCAAACACTTAATAAATACTTATTTAATGACCAACCTGTATTTCATGAAGCAATTGTGACCACTGTTCAACTTTGTAATTTTTTTAAATATGAGGTCATAGAACTAGAGTTGGAAGGAGCTCGAGAGCTAATTAGTTCAACCTCTAAATTTTACAAATGAGGAACTAGGGTCTATAAACACTAAGTGACTTGCCCAAAGGCACAGAGGATTACACAAGGTAGGATTTGAACTCAAGTCTTGATTCTGGAGTCAACATCTATCCATGCACCATGTTGTACATAATGTAGTGGGTCTTGACTGGATGCCCTCCAACAATGATCAGTCTATGCACATTCATTTCCAGTCATGAACAGATATGTCACATTGTTTCAGGTTTTTTTCCAAATAAGATGTTTATAATCTTTTCTACTGCTACCTACATTTCCCCTAATTTTGATTCTTCACACCACATTAGCTTATTTTGAAACTAAATTGAACATCAAAGCAGTGTTGTAATATTGCAAAATTAGGTTCTTTTAGAAAGAAAATAGCCACATTTCTGATCATAACACACATGTCTGGAGTTCAGCAACTTTCTTCTTCATCTTAATTCAAAGCTTCTTAATCTTCTGCACAACCAAAATAGTGCTATGAAAATTGATATTATAGAACACTTTGCAGTGGCCCAATAACCACATTTTTGTGAATGAACTACAAATTCGAAAAGGTTTCAAGTATCATAGATCCAGAATGGGGCTGAGTCCATCTACCCCAATGCCTCATTTTACAGAAAAAGAAAGTGATGGGGCAACTAGGTGGCACAGTGAGTAGAGTGCTGGCCCTGGAGTCAGAGGGACCTAAGTTCAGATCCAGCCTCAGACACTTAACACACACAAAGAAAAAACTAGCCGTGTGACCTTGGCAAGTTACTTAACCCCAATTGCCCTCAAAAAAAGAAAGAAAGAAAGAAAGAAAGAAAGAAAGAAAGAAAGAAAGAAAGAAAGAAAGAAAAAATAAAAAGAAAGTGAGGCTGAGAATATTTAGTGACTTGCCCAAGCTCACATAACTGATAGAGGCAAGATTTGAATCCAAGACTTCTGCCTCCAATGCCATGTTTTTTCCTCTGGACCACATTGCCTGTCTCTAAATAATTTAGTTTTAGTTTCAGATTTCAGAGCAGAAAACTGACACCTGTCATTTTACAGTTAGACATGCCAGAGAGGTTGTTGATATACCTTGAGACTCAGCATGAAGTAGAGTTTGGCAGGCTAGCTGTGACCTAAGAAAGATTTACATTGACATATTACCTCTTACACGTACCCATGGGCAAAAACATCTAGATCTCAGCTTCCTCACCTGTAAAATGGGAATAATAACAATAATACATCACAGGATTCTGCTTAAACTCAAATGCATAGCACTTGGCAAAGTTTTACATATATATATATATATATATATATATATATATATATATATATATATATATATAATGAAAATGAAAAACTGGTAGTCCCTATAAGAGTAGATCAATAGATGGATGGAGAGAGAGACAGGGACAGAGACAGAGAGAGAGAGAGAGAGAGAGAGAGAGAGAGAGAGAGAGAGAGTTAATCATGGACAGATATAAATAGACAGACTTGTATATGGAGGATAGATAGATAGATAGATAGATAGATAGATAGATAGATAGATAAATGGATAGAGATAAATAGATAGATAGATATTAATAATAGATTAGATAGATAACTTAAAATGGATTTGAGTTGCTATAGGAAACCACCTCTAACAAAGTGGGTCAGCTCCTGTCTGCAACTTAAATTCTCACAGAATTTCCTATGGTGTTGAAAGATTAAGCACCACAGTTGTCTGCTTATGACATAAGCAGAACTTGAACCCAAATCTTCCTGCTGAAAACAGCTCTCTCTTCATTGTTCCATACCTCCTTTATGAGTTGTTAGCTCTTCCTTTTTATGTATATGCAAAACTGGAGGAGTGAGAAGATTTGCCCCATGATCTATTTCAGTTCTTAAAGATGAGAAATCGCTGCCCTGTGTTGCCACAATCCCTTGCATTTGAGGTTATTCATGCCACAAAAGATGAACAACTTTATACCTGAAAATAAACATTTTTTAGAGTGACTCCATTATGGAATATCAATCAAGAGTTACAGCTGGTCACTCCACAAAGCAGTTTGGAGAAGGCTTCGTTAGCTCTTTTGTATGGTTTTGCAAAAGGCTAAGCAGTATTCTGAATGCTTTTGACTTCCCTCTATACCATGTGTGTATGCAAGCTTAATATAGGCGCATATATAGTTCATTATACAAAACACAGCTGTGAGATTATTGTTTACAATTACAGTAAAGAATAAAGCACAATGCAGCGGCCTGGGTGCCAATAATAACTGATGGGAGCTGATTGAGATGTCTTTTCCCCCTCCACAATTCCAAACACAACCCCAGAAAAGGAGGTCATTGGACAGCACCAGAGGGATTGAATTGCTTTCTGATCTGCTAGTACATTTTCACTTAGATTTGCCTTCTGCTTACACTGTCTTCATTAATTAGAGTGAAAATTGAATGTTTTTTCCCTTTTGTATTATTAATCTTGTAGAAGCGGCATGGTGTAAAGGGTAGAGTTAGAAGGACTGGAGTTCAAGTCCCATTTCTAGCATCTACTGGATATGTGAACCTGGGCACCCTCCCAAAGTACCCAGAAAATTCTCTAAGACCTGACCCTGCAGAATAGCTGATTATATGCATTGGTAGAGGTTGCTTCTGGAAAATATTGTACACAAATGAAATTACAGATCGAAGGAAAAGATATTCCATTTCCAGCTTAACAAAAATTGAGAGGGGGAGGATATGTATTGTGATATCATCAGTGTGGTGGTCTCCTAGTGTGGAAACTACCTCTACTTGTGCAGAGCAGCAACTCATCTATAACTTCTAGACTTAGAGGATTTCCTGAGAAGTAAAAGTGATTTGTCCCAGGTCACGCAACCAGTATGTATCAGAACCCAAACCTTCGGGACTAAAGTAAGGTCTTTCTCTAAAAGACTCTTTCTTGGAATATTTTGTCTTTTCTCTCTAAAGTCTCTCCTTTATTGACCTCATCAGTCCCCATATCCTCAACTGTCATTTCTATGCATATAAATACCAGATTTATACATACAAGCATACTATCTCTCCTTAGATCTAGTCCCATATTACCACATGCCTATTGTGACAATTCAATACATCAAAATAGAATTCCTCCAAACATATATATCTTCTGAATTTCCTATTTCTGTACAAGGTGTCACCATTTTTTCCATTATGAACTCCCTTCTCAGGATCAGGGTTTTTGTTATTTTTTAGTTCTTTAAAATTTTTATTTATTTTAATTTTTAATATTCATTTCCACAAGATTTTGAATTCCAAATTTTCTCCCCATCTCTCCCCTACCCCCACCCCAAGATGGCAAGCATATTTGATTACCCTTCTCCCAATCTTCCTTCTCTTCTTTCCTCCCTACCTCTCCCTTACCCCTTTTCAACTTTATTTTCTTGTAGGGCAAGATGGATTTCTATTAGGTGTCACCATTTTTTAAAAGATTCACCTCACATGTCACATTTTACTTCAGATTTTTCCTAGTCCTCTCCTGCCCTCTCCTCACAAAGTTATCTACTATTTGCTTTCTGTGAATTCTGTACATAACTACCAATATGTACAGATTGTATCCCATTTTAGAACATGAGTTTCTTAAAGGCAAGTACTGTTTTGATTTTGGCTTTGAAACCCTAGCACAGTGCCAGGCATAATATATTTAAATATATAAGTTAATACTTAATAAATTGATGTCAATAAATTTATGGACGCAGAATGTGGCATTTTTGTAAAAACATAGTAGCAGAACTACCTCTTCATCAGATATTGTCACAGAAAGTCTGTTCTTCTGCTAGCAAGGAAATACTAAGAATATTACCATTTTTATTCTCATGTTATATTAACAAAACACCATGGTTGGGTAAAAGAATGAAAAAGTGGACATCTTGTGACATGAAATCTTGATAGATGTACACATCTAGCTCAGTCAATTCATCTGTCTACCAAGCAACACCTGTGAATTACATTCACTTTCCATGTGGGTTCATTGAAAAAAGACAATTCTTAGACCCAATCTTATGGCTTGAATCAAAAGCTATCACTCTGCTGCAACCTACTGGTGAACCTGAGAACTACAAGTATAATGCCATATATTTACTTTTTGAAAATTATTTTAAAAAAAAAAAATGTTTGATCTTTATTATGTAATTGAACCATGCCAAATGCGAACCAGAAATAGAATCCCAGAACTTCCAAGTTGGAAGGTATCACAGAGGTCATTTCATCCAAAGTGGCTGTACCTAAACAAGACTCTTCTCAAAAATAGCCCTAATATCCCCCAGGTGTTCTTGCAGCCCGCTTTATTAAAGATGTGTTTTGAGGGCAGGAACATCTTACCCATCTGGGATATCCACAATTGTTAGGGAGCTTTCTTTAATGGGTAATAAACTTGTAGTGCGAGGAAAAGATTAATAAAAGAAACACAAATAAAAGAGAAGGCTTCTACTAGAGAGGGGAGTATTGTTAGTAGGGATATAGTAATGGCAGAGGGAGACAGACAGAGAGACAGAGACTGACAGACAGAGAGACAGAGGCTGAAAGACAGAGACAGAGAGAGAGAACAAAGGAGGAGAAATAGGAGGAAGAGGAGGAGGAGAAAAAGAAGAAGAGTATCACAATTGAAAAAAGGAAAATGTGCAAACAATTATGTAGCAATAATATATATATATATATGTAGATATAGATATCTATGTACAGGATAAATTAAAAATAATCAACAGAGGGAAGGAGGGTGACCATTAAGGAGGATCATGAAAGGGTTCTAATAGAAAGTGGGATTTTTGTTGGGAGGAGACCAGGGAAGCAAGGAGGTGGAGATGGAGGAAGAATTTCGGACATGGAGGACAGCCAGAGAAAATGCTTGGGAGTAGAGAGGTGGAGGGCCTTGTACATGCAATAACAAGAAGGTCAATATCGCTGGATCAAAAAAAGTTGGTTTCTGGGGAGATTAGGAGGGACACAATTAAGGAGTAAGAAAACTGGAAAAGTAAAGAGAATGGAAGGTAAAGAAAATGAAAGTAAAGATCATTAATGAAACATTTTTTAAAAACCACAGAAGAGAGGAGAAGGTAGGTCAGAATGGGATGCAGACATCTGGGGTCATTTTGTTATGGTGTTACAGTGCAATAGTCTTTTCTGTTCTTATTTGTATGTTGTTCTACCCAGAGGTTCTGATTTATTGTGTAACTGCCCCCCCACCTGCCAATCAGTAAATCCTGTAATCAATTTGATGTTTCCAACTAACTTACCATATTCCATAGTATGATTTTGTTTTGAAGCATTTGAGTAATCCCCTCTCCATGGAGTCACTGGACTAAGTGGGACTGGGATTGCCTGCTGTTGATTGGCTTTATGAGAATTGGCTGAAGATCCTTTGGGTCAATAGGGCACCAGTATTTCATCAGCCTCTCAGTCTACTGAGCTATCCTTATGCCTTTATTCTTACTTTTGTCATCCATCTGTTTTAGGTGTGTCTGACTCTTTGTGACCCCTTTGGGGTTTTCTTGGCAGAGATACTTGAGTGGTTATCTATTTCCATCTCTAACTTATTTTACAGATGAAGAAACTGAGGCAAACAGGGTTAAATGACTTACCCAGGGTCACACAGCTAGTGAGGCCATATTTGAACTCAGATCTTCCTGAGCACTTGCATCATCTAGCACCTTGCTACATCCCTCGAAAGTTTAGCAAGAGTATGTGGTGGGGGGGGGGGGGTGTGGGTGTGCATAAAAGGGATTACTCCCTCCCCAGAAGCATTTAATGGGAATTTTGATAGGAACAGACAGAGGTAGACATGTGCTTCTAGTCAAACTGAGAGAAAACCTGTACCTATCGACAGTTTGTGACCAGTCCTCAAGTATTCATGCCTCTCTTCAGAAGGACCCAATGAGCCAAATATGTTTTCCCAGGTAGTTTGAGAGGCAAGTTGCCTGATCTCAAGTTCCTAACTGCCTTCCATCTTTCCCTCTTCCTTTCTGAATAAAATCAAAAATCAAAAACCTGAAAGTCTACTTTCTCAAATCAAGCTTGGAAAAACCAGGGCACTAAGTTTCCCATAGAAGCACATTGCAGAAACAGACATATACATGGCCAGTCAGTCTGAGAGGAATGTCCTAGCTTTGGAGGCTAAGTAAATTCTCCCAGCTAGCTTTAAATCATGCAAGAGGGAAATGAGTGATTGATTCTCAAGCATCTGATCAGCAGAAGGCAATCTCAGAAACCCAAACAGTGAAGAGCAGTGGGAATCATCAGCATTCTTTGGAAAGGCTTCCCCTAGAGGCTTCCAAAGGGCTATGATTTAATTTCATCAAACTTTACTGGGACTCCACTGATCTAGCTCACCCTTCCCCAATTTTACACATGTGCACATAGACAAACACAGAGATGATTAATAAAATAATGAATGTTATTCTAGTGCTATCAACTGCAATATCTAACTATAGCTGTGAACAGAGAGATAGGAATCAGAAAAGACATTCCAGAGAATTGGGGATTTCAACTGAGTCTTGAAGGAAACTGTGGAACCTAAGAGTCAAGAGTGAGGAGGAAGAACATTCTAGGCATCCAGGTCAGTGAAAAGACATTGATATGGAAGATGGAGAGCCATAATCAAAGAACAGCACAGAGATCAGGACAAGCGAATTAATAAAGGAAGGAAGTAAAGTGTAAGAAAACAGGAAATATTGGAAGGAACCAAATTATAAAGGTCTGAAAGTGTCAAACACAGGAGATAATAGGGACTCACCTGAGAGTAGGAAGAAGATAGAGTCAAACCTGAGCCTTAGCCTAAGAAAGTCACTTTGGCAGCAAAGTGGATGGGACATTGGAGTGAGAGAGATTTGAGCCCCCAATGAGAAGACTCTGAGCTCACTTACATCTCAAAAATCTATGTTCCTGCAATCCTGTTTTGTCAGTGTGAAGAACTCCTTGTATAAAAACTTCCTCCACTAAAACAGCTAGCAAGCCAACTCTACCTCTAGATAAGGACTTAGTCACAAAGAAATTAAATTACTTCCCTAGGGTCACACAGATGGGATTTGAACTCAGGTCATTCCTCTCTCCAATCCCAGCACTCTGTTTACCTTATGATGCTGCCTGTCCCTTTTATTTATATATGGTGAGATAATTAGCCACAATTATGCTTTTTTTCTGCAATTTCCCATCCCTTGACAGTTTGCCCTTTGACCTTAGATTTCAAAAATAAATGGCAGTTAGAGCTTATGCCTAATAGTCTTGTGGGTGAATCAGCAGACTTGTCATAGAACAAAATAAGCAACATGGAAATTGTTTCTATTAAGTGCTTGGGGACCCCACAGTGCCAGGGTGGGGGCTGGGGAAGATATCAAGCTTCTATTATTCTCTGACCTCTACAGTTTCAGGTTTAAGTAAACTCTCATTCTTCCCTTCAGCTGAGAGAGTGGAGCAGTCCTCCTTGGCAGGTGTAATAATCTCCTGCCAGCAAGACTGATTTCTGGAAAGTGACCTACAAAATGCACTATACATCACAGTTTTGTTTTATTTTGTTTTGTTTTTTATCAGCTGATATTACTCATATTGCTGTGACATCCAGGCACATGGAAGTCATCTTCCTCTGCTAACTCATAAGAGAAAATTTTCTCTGCAGGAGAGAAGGGAGCTAAAGCTAACAAAAATGCTTTCTAAGCATGTAGGGGCTATGGTTGAGAGAGTCCTAGTTGGCCAGGTCAGTGCTGGTGCAGCCTGACATGTCATAAGGACATTCTCCAACATTCTCCCTGCAGTGAATCCCTTTCTCTAAGAAGGGTAAAGGCATTCAATGATGGAAGCCTGAGTTAAGCAGGCATGCTCAAAAATCCAGCAACAAGACCTCACTGGCCACACACAATGGCATATACCTATCATCCCTGCTGCTGGGGGCATGAGCTCAGGAGTTCTGAGTCACAGTAGTGTTCAGCTAATCAAAAGTCCACATTAATCCCAGCAGGACGCTGATCATGGCCTCCCTGCCCCCAAGAAGGGGGCCACCAAGCAGCCTAAGGAAGGGCCAAATGGCTCAGGTCAAACACAGAATAGATGAGAGCTTCCATGCCTGTCAGTTAGTGGGGTCAGACCTGTGAGTGGCTGCTGCCCATCCAGACTGAGAGAGACCTAGTATCAAAAAAGTCATATTGGTCTCCTTTAGCAACAATGATCACTGAGGGTCAGCCATCAAAATGGTCTCCCACAGACTATGAACTGCTGAATAGTAATGGCATTCACCAAATCTGGTGGACATAGCAAGACATTCTTTATTTTGGAGGGAGGAAAGCAGGGCAGTTGGGCTTAAGTGACTTGCCTAAGGTCACACAGCTAGTAACTGTTAAGTATCTGAGTTCACATTTGAACTCAGGTCCTCCCAATTCCAGGTCCGGTGCTCTATTCACTGTGTCACCTAGCTGCTTCTGAATATGACATTCTTTGTTGATGTTTGTTGATATTACAAGATCATAGGTTTAAGTCTAGAAAGTCCCTTAGAATCCATCAGGTGTAACACCTTCATTCTACAGATGGGGACAATGAGGTTGAATGAGATTAAATGATTTGCCCAGGGTCCCACAACTACTAAGTATCTGAGGGAGGATTTAAAGGCAAGTCTTGGACAATATAATTCATCTCTCTCAGCTGCAACTTCCTCATCTGTTAAATGGAGACGATGATAATTCTTGCACTATATATCTCACAGTTGTAATGAGGAGAGCACTTTGTAAACATTTAAGTACTATACAAATGTGAGCTCTTACTATTTTGAGTAATTATGCTGGCCTTATAGCAGCACACAGAGCCCCTGTTTAGTTTGGCCATTTAAAGGGAAAGGACAATTGCTTTTGCAGTTGGATGTAAGATTGGCTTCCACCCTGTTGTCTTTGGATGGAATTGACTGAACAATGGAGACAGAATGTACCCGAGTAAGACTTTTGGGTGCCAAGGACACAGATGCACAGTGGGTTTCTTGACTTAAGCATTTCTGTGTGTCCCACTGGAGAGTTGATGAGCAGAGAAGGTAACAGGGAGGGAATTGTTGTCTCCCCTCAAGATGAGATGGTTTCCAAGGTTTCTTGCCTATCTAAGTTTGGGAGATTCTAAGATTCTGAGCTTTTCTTCATATGGCTTTGCTTGGGCCCTGTGGCAAAGCAAAGTTTCTATTCCTTGAAAGGATAAGACATCCCCAAAGAGTGGTGATATGGTGATATGTTTAAAAGTGATTGATCTTTGGGCAAGTAGGTAAAGCCAAGACTACAGCCCTGGGCCTGGAGTCAGAAAGGCCTGAGTTCAAATTCAACATCAGAAACTTACTAGCTTGTGACATGAACAAGTCACTTAACCTCTGTTTGCCTCAGTTTCCTCCGTCTCAATAATAGCGCCTGCCTCCCTGGGTGTGGTGAGGATCAAGCACATAGTTGGCCCTATAGACATGCTCATTTCCTTCGATTCTTTCCTTACCTATGGCTCCCCCGTTCCCCACAGAAGCATGGCTGAGAGTGCCTGGTATCATTGCAGTAATTGGAAATGTTTTTCTGGGCAAAGAAGATTGCCTTTGGAAAGATGGGGCCAGAATGTGTACTTATACTTTATCTTTTAATTTCTCATAGAACCAATTTAAATCTCTCTTCAAAAATCTTGCTCAATATTTGTTCACAATGACTGTTTCATGGAAAGGATGTGGTAAAATCCAACAGAGACTGTTCATTTTGATTGCTACTAGCAACAGACTGTTTAAAAAGTGATCATTTTGTGTCGATCAGATCAGTATAGTACCACAGGGGAGCTAGGTTAGGAGCCAAAGGTCCTGGGCTCAAGTCCTAGTTCCATCACTTACCACCTACTTGACCTGAGACATATCATTTAAACTCTCTAAACTCAGTTTCTACATCTGTAAAATAAAGGCATTGGATGAGACAACCTCTGACGTCCCCAACAACTCCAAAAGTATGACTCTGACTCCAACTATGAATGAAAGTCCTACCTAGTTAGTAGCTCCACCTTGAAAAAACTGATGGAAAAGGGACCCTTTGCCACTTCCCCTCAAAAAAAAAAAGAATGAAAGAATTCCACATTCTGGTTGAATGGAAATAGATTCTCATCATGACATCATTTTATTATTTCTTTTTTTCTCTTGATCATTACATGGGAAAAATAAAGTAAGAGATTTTAGGACCCGAGATCAAGAAATACCATGGATTTCAGGTCAGGGTGTCTGAAAGAAAATTACTACCTGTTTGACAGGCCCTCTAGGAGCACTTTGAATATAGTTATCCTTTCTACGTAGCCGACAGATTTTTCCCGTCATGATTTCAGTATGTCACAGTTTGGCATAAGAGGTTAAATGGGAGTTTTGTGAAAGCTGAAGAGTAATGCAAAGACCAGCAGAAAACACAGAAAAATACTTAACCTGAATTTTACAATAAAGTATTATAAGCACCTGATAAAAGAAAAAAGAAAAAATCCAGACTCCTCTACTAAGGAGGACCAAAACATTTTATATAGGTTTTCCAGATTACACAAGCGTGAAGCCCTTAACCCCGGTGATGTGGAAGGGATGACTGTACTGAGAATGGTTGAAAGCTGAAAACAAGTTTTCTGGAAGGACTTTGAACTCCAAACATCATTCTGGGCAACTTTTTACCTGGGCTGAGTTCTAAGAAAGACTATGACTAGATAGGGTCATGTTGAGAAATAGGGAGTTAAAATATTGATAGAAATTGTAAGTACAGTGCAACATGCAAACACCAGGAACAAGGCATATGAGGCAATGATGGATAGAGAGCTAGAGACAGAAGATGTAAAGATGAAAGCAGGCTCAAAGACAGACATGCCAAAAAAAGGCCCAAAGGAACAGTTAGGAAGAGGGTTCTTTTTAGGCTAATGGAATTTAGAACTAAGAGATAGAGGAGGACTTAAGGTAAACAAAGAACATGTGTTCAATTTGTAGTAATCAGGAAGAAGAAGAAACAGGTATATGCAAGGTTTAAGCTGAGATGGACATTTATCACCCCCGATCTCCCAATTTACATGAATTTCCATCATCTAGAGAGCTCACCAAACTATGGCTCCATTCATTAGCCTCCATTAAATCACAAGGCATCATGGTGGTGAATATACAATATCCTGCCTATTTGGTATTAAGTGCAGTATTAAGCTAGATACTTTGCAAGAGAAATCTGTCCTAAGACCAGAAACAGATTTCAGGTCTTTAGCCATTGACTTCACTCTTCTTTTTAAACAATCAAGTTACAAAAGGGCATAGCAGAGGTAGAAAAGTCTATTAAAAAACAGCAGCAATCATTGAGGCAGGTGGTTGTAAGGGCCTATTATAAGATGGTGACAGTGGAACAGATTCTGGGAATATATAGGAGGTATAATTAATAGGATTTCTTTACTGATTAGATATAAAAAGCATGGGAAATGGAAAAGAAAGTGACAACGCCAAGGTTGATAGTGGTGCTATAGATAGAAATCATAAAGGAGAAGGAAGAGATTCTTTTTTAAAAAATTTATTTTTTGTTGCATTTGAATTGTGAACTATCTCCATCCATCCCTTTGCACATGTTACACACATACAAACACACACACAACAAACAAACAAAAGTGCCCAGTTGACCCAGACTTTTAAATATATGAAAACCATGATATACATATTTCTACTTATCAGTTCTTTCTCTAGAGGTAGATAGTGTCTTCCTTCATAATTCTTTTATATTTGATCTGAGTATTCATAGTACTCAGAATAACTTGGTTGTTAACAATTATTCTTCATACAATATTGCTGTTGCTGTATACAATGTTCTCCTAGTTATGCTCACTTCACTTTTCGTTATTTCATGTACGTCTTTCCATGTTTTTCTAAAATTAACCAGTTCATCAATTTTTATAGCACAGCAGTATTCCATCACAATTTTAGACCACAACTCATTCAGTCAATCCCCAGGTGATGGGCATCCCCACAATTTCTAGTTCTCTACCACCACAAAGAGAGCTGCTATAAATATTTTAGAATATATAGGTTCCTTTCCTTCTTTTCCCCAATCACCTTGGTAAACAGACCTAATAGTGGTATTACTGGGTCAAAGGGTATACACAGTTTTATAACCCTTTGGGCATAATTTCAGATTGCCCTCCTATCAGGTCACAGTTCTACCATCAAAGGAGACTTTTTGTGGACCAAGGCAATGAGATTTTTTTGGACTCACTAGGTATGAGTCTTCATCATCATAACAATAATAGTTCACATTGATACAATGCTGTAATGTCTATACAATCCCTTAAATCTATGACCTTACTTTGATATCTAGGCACTATCAATTCTTTTGTGCTGGAGAGGACAGATATTAGAAAATAACCATCAAAACAAATGATGAGACTTTGGTCATCTTTAAATCTGATTCCTCTAGAAAACAGTATCCAGAGTAGTGAAACTATGATGGTCCTGCAACTATTGAATGAAATATAGAATTTGAACTGAGCTACTGTTCTGTTAGTTGCTGCAAAAAATTTTCAGGAATCCAGATTTTTAGAGCTCAGAATTCATCTATAATGTCTTATTTTATAAATTAGATAAATAAGACTAAAGAAGTTCATTGAAAGGACTCTTATAGCCCAAAGAAGGCAGAAGAGCTATAACTAGGTTGGGTTGGGTTGGGCATTGTCCCAGGGCACTCAAATTTAATATATCGAGTAGTACTTATACCCTACAGCAGATAGGAACAATTGTATTTAGTGCCTAGGTGGCATGGATAATTAATTAAAATACAAAGGATCCTTCACTTGCATCCTCAAAGGAACACAACCCCATTGGATCCTGCCCTGCTTCCTTCTTCAGAGTTGACTTCCCAAACAAAATTGTAGTGATATCCTAGAATCTATTTATGTTCTAAGATTTAAGGTCTTCCCAGTGAGATTTCATTCTATCCATAAACATTATATGGTATGCACCCTACTGAGCATTGAAGATACAAAGGGAAAAGGTTTAAATAATGGATTTGATGGTGCCTTTCACACAACAGAGGATATTTTGCTATAGTTTCCCCAAGAAACTAAATAGTAATTATATTTCTGGAAAAAGCTATGATATTTATCATCAAAACAAAACCAACTGTATTAATGGAGGGAACATTTATTACATATCTACTATGTGCCAGGCACTGGGTTTGTCACTGGGGATACAAAGACAATAGCTAAGTAGTCTCTGTCCTCAAGGAGCTTACATTCTAATGGTAAACAATATGCAATATATGGATGTGTGCAAAATCCATTTAAAGCAGAAATCTTTGAAGGGGAAGGCTCAACAGCTCAGGAGCACATGAAAGACCTGCTGAAGATGGTAAGTCTACCATAAATCAGACATTCCAAGAGGTTGGGAGGAGAGAGAGCATTCTAAATGGTATTCATTCATTCACTTAAAAATATTCCTGAATATGTGCTATGTTCATGGCACTGTCCTAGGTACCATGTAATGTCATCATTACTATAGCAATCCAAGATACCGAGTGCCTACAACTGTAAAATCTTCCTGAGTAGTTTCCAAGCATTTCATATCTTAATAGTGACTCCAGTGATTTTCCCCCTTTTTTTTGCTATATGATCTGATGGACTGAATAGGCCTGTGAGCCTTCCAGTTTCTCTCTTCTCTAATGAAACCCTGCCTCCCTAAGAGTAATCATGAAAGCATCTAAGCCAGCATTGGGGTGGGAGGGTTGCGGGGGCGGGGGGGGGGGGTTCTGTTTATTTCTACATGCCTCAGCACAGATGCTGATACCAAAAGCCAAAGCTCTGGGAATAATATGCCTTTGTTGAACACTGGCTGTACACCTGCAGGGTCAGTGCTGGCATTGTCTCAAGATTCTAATATACCAGGCCAGATGAGAAAGCATGCCCAGTAACTGAGCATACCAGCACATAACCATTTGCAGATATGTGCATGTATCTTGGTGTCTATTTCTCTCTCTGTATCTCTCTCTGTCTCTCTGTCTGTTTCTCTCTCTCTCTCTCTCTCTCTCTCTGTCTCTGTCTCTCTCTGTTTCTCTGTATGTCTCTCTGTCGCTGTCTGTCTGTCTGTCAGTCTCTGTCTCCCTCTCTCCCTCCCCCCCCTTGTTCTCTCCCTCCCTCCCTCCACTTTGGAACTATAGGCAGATATAAATTTTTTTCTGGGTAACATTGCCTGCTAGATAGTACTTGGGAGAAAAATCTTGTCCCCAACAGATTGACAGTTTGGTCCCTTTAGGACCGAATCACCAATGCAGCAGATGCAAGTACCATAGCTATTCATTTAAAAACCTGTTTCTATGAGTGAATTTTTCTAGAATATTTAAATGTATTATCTTCTTTGTGCCCTGTTCATGAAGTTTTTTTTTTTTAATTTCTCTCTGTTGTGATACAAGTAGCAAACAATTTATATGCTCTGATGAAATCGTAAGCTTGATATTAAAAAAAAAAAAAACAAAATTCACAGCAAGATCTATTCATTTCATTTGATTGATATTTTTATTCATTTTAGTCAATACATTGGACCAGAAGTTTTTCAGTTTGTTTTAAACCTACCAGGAACTTGTGTGTATGACCTAGAGTTTAGAATCTCTTCTCCAAACACACATAGCCTAGTTTCCATTTGGAGAGTTTCCCTCCTTTGATAATCATTTTGGTTCAGCATCAATCTATGCTTAAACCTTGGGAACTTTAAATTTTGATTCCAGTCTCTCTCAAGGTGCTACTCCTCTACAGGCACTGAGGTTAACAAAATATTTTTTTAATTCAAGAAATAAGAATAACAGAATAACAAAATTTGGGAAATAGAAAGAGCCTCTGAGGTCATCTAGTCAATGCCATAGAGCAGAGATGTCAACTATGTAGCTGCTACAGTACCATATTAAAATGTCATTGGGAAATATGTAACAAAATAAAAATACAATAAAACATAGTTACATTTTAAAAGCAGATCAATATGTCATCCACAGGAATCTTCATGTACTGATTGGTGAGCCCCATTAGTATCTGAGTTTGAAACCACTAACATAGAGAAAATAATCTCTACTATAACTTAACTGAAAAATAACTGGTCATCAGCCTCTGCTTGAAGACTGCCAAGGTCGGGAAGCCCACTTCCTCTCAAGACAGTCCTTTCCACTTTTGTGCAACTCTAAGTGTTAGGAATTTTTCTTCCCTAACATTCAACTCAAATTTACCTTTTTCAAATGTATGTATTGCTTCTGGTTCTGCCTTTGGGAAGCAGACAAAATAAGGTTAATTCCTTCTCCATATGAACCCTTCAAAAACTGAGCACAGTTATGATCTAACCTCCTTTCCCATGTTAGTCTTTTATCCAAGCTAATGTCCTGCAACCAAATCCCCAATGACACGGTTTCCTCAACAAAACTGAGGAAATTTAGAGAAATATGAGTTTCTGTTAGTACATATTGAGGTGACATGAAGTGTGGAGATTTACAGCAAACATTTTTTAATGTGTGACTAGAATTAAGAAGGATTAGAACTAGAAACATGGATCTAAGGACCATTGGTAAATAGGTAATAATCAACCCCATGGGTGCTAATGACATCATCAAGGGAAGGAATGTAGTCAGACAGACTGGGGGCAGAGAAGTGGGAGACACAATCATAGCATACATAAGAGGAGAGAATAATTTAGCCTGAGATTATCCTAATAATAAATAAAGGAATGAGAGTGATGAAAAGGGAGGAGAAGGAGTAAATAATAGTGTCACCTCTCCCCCCATCCCACACCACACACACACACACACACACACACACACACACACACACACACACCCCAAGACAAAACAGAATATCCAGGAGTTAGGCATTGTTTGACAGGTAACAATGCTTCAGAGAAGTCAAGACAGATAAGGAATAATAAAAGTCCACTGAAGATTAATCTTGTATTTACAGACATAATTTCTTGGCATACAGGCAATGTATCTTTTAGAAAGTTTTCTGTCTGAGATTGGACCCAATCCACTCTCGTATGCACTTGTCATGTTCTATTTTCTATTATGGCTATTCTCCTCTCTAATAATCTCTGCATTCCATAAAAGCAGCAATTGTGTCTTATATGGCCATCTAGCCCACCACGGGATATAGGGCTCTGCCTAGCAAGTACTCAATGAATAAGCATTTAGCAAAATGGTGTGGGAGGGCCCCATCCCATTTTGTCTATTTATAGTAATATAATATGCATAATGATGAGGTTCATTGTTCAGTCATTCCAATCATGTCTGACTCTTCATGACCCCATGTGGGGTTTTCTTGACAAAGACACTGGACTTGTTTGCCATTTCCTTCTCCAGCTCATTTTACAGATGAGGAAACTGAGGCAAAGTGATTTGTCCAGGGTCAGATCCTACTGCCTGAGGTCAGATTTGAATTTAGGAAGATGAGTCTTCCTGATTCCCAAAGCAGTGCTCTATCCACTGTGAAACCAAGCTGCTAATGAATAAAATAGGCATCATATGTGTGTGTGTATGTAGGTAGTAGACTTGGAGTAGCCAAGGGGACTTTTGTTCAAATCTGGCCTCAGACATTTATTAATTATGTGACCCTAGACAACATACTTAACCAGCCTGAGTCAATTTCCTCATCGGTAAATGGGAATAATAATAACACATACTTCACAAGGTTATTGCAGAAATAACAAATAAAGTGCCCTTCCTTGTATCCCTAGTGCTAGCATAGTATCTGGCATATAGTAGTCATTTAAGAAATGCTCATTGACAGACTTCTTTCCTAATACTACAATACCATTTAGTAAATTGAAATTTATTCATAGGATCCCTCCAAAATCATAAAATTGTAGTCTAGAAAAGATATTGAGAGAAAATAATGGGAAAATATTTAGGGTTCACAAATATACTCATTCTTACTGAGAAAATCAGATCCAGTACTGCAATTACCTTTCTTTTCTCTCTTTCGAAATTCATTTTGGTCTCAGCAAATCAAAAGTATGCAATATCCTTATGGGTATAGGGTTCACAGCACTGGTCTTTAGTTTCATGGCTATCATGCATAAAATCATTTTGCCATGACAATGAAATTGAAGGAATGGTTTGGTTGTAGGAATAAGGAGGGAGGACATCTAAAACAAAGGGTTATTGAGGGGTTGTCTAGCTTTCATAGTTAGACCATGAAAGACTGGGTCCCATGGGCATATCATAGTATTGAGTTCATTCTGTGCTAACAGTCTTAATGAGATTCCTGACTCATTTTTTTCTTTATTACCCTAATATTGCCAACTCTCTAAAACAAAGATTCTTAACTGGTATTCTGTGACTGTGCTGTTATTGTTACTGTTTTTAACCTTAATATGCCAGTACCTCTATTTCAATAAAATCAGACAGGAATGTTCAGAGAGCATTGGACTTGGAGTAGTAACCAGGGAGACCTTTGTTCAAATCCAGCCTCGGACACTTATTAGCTATGTGACCTTAAACAAGATACTTAACCTGAGTCAATTTCCTCATCTCTAAAAGGGGAAAAATAATAACACATACCTCCCAAGGCTGTTGTGAAGATTAAACGAAGTAACAAATAAAGTGCTTTGCAAACCTTCAAGTGCTATAAATACTAGCTATTATTATTTTTCATTGGTTTATTTTGTAATTCTACCTATTTTATTCATTTAAAAATATTATTCTGAGTAGGGGCCCCTAATTTCACCACACTGCTAAAGGGGTTTATGAAATAAAAAGACTTTAAGAATTCCTGATCTGAGACCAAATGTTACAGGCCAATTGCCAGTCTTCAGTGATAAAAGGAAATTTCTCACTAGGTATTTCAGATGCCAGTGAAATCACAGCTGTATCTCTCTCTACCCACCTTCATGAACCCCCCAAAAAGAAATCCATTGAAGAATTGATAGGATTTACCAAGATTTGTCCACTTTTAGCTTTTTTAGTTTTTTAAATCACCAAAGCATAGGATTTTAAGAAAGCTCTCAGTCTAGAGAGCGAGTCCCGATTCTTTCATTGATTTAACACTGAGTTCAATGCAGAAACTATTTTATATTAAAACTAGAAAAATTCATGAATATCAAATCAAAAAGAAAAAATCTCTTTCAAAGACATCCATCAAGACTTTACATTGAAATATTAGGGTCCTCAGGATCAAAAGAAAAAAAAAAGATGTATTTATAGCCTAAGTTTCTGTAAGCTCTTACTGCATACTAATATCCAGGATTTCAGTGGGGCAGATGGGCTGGCCCTCTACCAACATACATGGCAACCCCTTTGTCTCATCTTTAAGCATTGCTGTGTCTGAAACATTAGTCACTCTGCAGCCAACCCAG
Organism: Gymnobelideus leadbeateri; assembly: GCA_011680675.1. NCBI lineage: Eukaryota > Metazoa > Chordata > Mammalia > Diprotodontia > Petauridae > Gymnobelideus > Gymnobelideus leadbeateri. The sequence continues at coordinate 61,848 of WOXC01000098.1, forward strand.
TGATGGGCATCACCAATTTAGCCAGGCTGACCTTCAGCTGGCAGACATATACTCTTGTCAATTGGCCTCCATTCTAAGCTCCTCCAGATTAGTGAGAACCACATGCCAATGACATAGCCTAAAAGAATTCACAGTAAGGTCTGCTGCTCATTAAGGCATCATACAAGGATTTTAGTGGCAGAAAATGTTAGATATTTAAACAGAAACATTTTACTATATAATTACCTGAAGGGTAGGTAATGGAATTCAAATACCAATAGTAATATAAAAGGAGCTTTTATTTTACTGCTGATGGAACAAAAATGTAAGATGATTAGCTTGCATTTATATAGAGAAGACCTTGGGGCCATCTAGACCTCATTTTACAGATGAGGAAACTGAGGTCCAAAATATCTAAGGAATCATACAAGGAGTTATAGAGGCAGTATTTAAACCCAGGTTCTCTCACTTCAAAGCCAGTTTACCTTTCTATGACACTATTTCTCCATTTGAAGGAGTTATGCAAGACACAGGTTCCCTGGGGCCCTGCCTTACTTCTCAGAAGGTTAAACTTATACTGCTAAGTGGCACAGTTCCTAGAACCAGGAAGACCTGAATTCAAATTTGACCTAAGACACTTATTAATTGTGTGACCTTAGGAAATTCACTGCCCTTCTGTCTTATTTATACATTTCCTCATTTATCAAATGGGGATGATAATAGTAGCACCTACCACACAAGGTTGTTATAAGGATCAAATGAAATAATATTTGTTATAATAACAGTAATTCATTTTATTAATGTTGATAATATTAGTACAGTATCTAGCACATAGTAGGCACTTAATAAACTCATCCCGTAGTGCTTCTTAGAGGGTGAGCTTACTTATGATGACTGAATGTGTTGGCTCAGACTCCCATGGAGTAAACTCTTATGGTTGGAGTCACGTCCTTAGTGTTGGCCTATAAAACAAAATGTATGAATCTACTGCATCTACAAAATGTCTAAGAAATAAGGAGTTTGGGGCAGCTAGGTGGCACAGTGAATAGAGCACAGGCCCTGGAGTCAGAAGGACCTGAGTTCGGATTCGGCCTCAGGCACTTAACACACAAAACAAAAACCTAGCCATGTGACCTTGGGCAAGTTACTTAACCCCAATTGCCCTCGGAAAAGAAAAAAAAAGAAAGAAAGAAATAAGGAGTTTTCCTCCCTAGCAACTATAAATGCAAATTCTTTTACAAGAATGCTTTCAATCTTTCTGAGATGCATGTCACATCTTGATGGGTTTTTTTTGTTTGTTTGTTTGTTTTCTTATGAGCCAGCTAGACTATATGCCTTAGTACAATGTGAGTTAGGATCGTTTTGTCTGGGATTTTTTTCATTTCTTTTGAACAGAGATAACTTCATTTCACTAGTGTCACATGAGAATGATATTTTCCTGAGCAGCATATTTCTTGTGAAGAGAAAAGGATCATGCATGTGGCCTCACTAGATTGGGAGGAGGAGTAGGTAGGGATTACAGCCATGATCTAGAGAAGAAAGGGAGACACAATTCCATGAATCACTTGAATGTCGTAGGTAAGATGGGGCAGGTAAGGGGCTCTCTATCTAGAAGCATCAAGTGTATTTCCTATTTTTGAAGAATCAAAGCCTCAGGATGGTAACAAAGGTAAGATCACTCAGTGGGTCTCTGTGGGATGAAATTATGCTTCATTGACATGATACATTGCTGCCCTCTAACCACTACAAATGGGTTTCCCTTCTGAGAGGAGTCCAAACCACAGTGTTTGGACTGGGTTATAAATCTAGAATTCAGGATACATCCCTGTGGAAAGTAGGACCCACTAGAAAGTTAGGACACTGCTTCACTTGCAGCTTCAAATTTCATTCCTTTTTGAGGGAAACCCATAATCAAAAAATGGTACTATGAGTATGGAGGGTTGTATAGCCCTGTGGGAAAATAAAATGAGAGAGAGAGAGACAGAGAGAGAGAGACAGAGAGAGACAGAGAGAGACAGAGAGAGAGATCGCGCGCGCAGAATTTTACTAATTGTATAAGGGTTATTATGGATCTTCAGTGTATGTGTGTATGTGGTCATTGTTCTTTTTTTTGAGACTGGGTCTCTATATTTAACTCAGTGAACATTCATAGCCCAATATGAATGTCACAGAAGCTTTACCTTGTTCTACACTCTGACCTGGACAGATTCATCCCTCCTTAAAAAGAGATGGACTTCCGCTCCCAGGGTCTCATCATAATGGTACCATGTATAATGTAGAACTCTGATTGCCTTTAGCCCTATAGCCAGCTCATAACACTAGAACCTAAATGATCCACCAGCTTCAGCCTCCCCAAGTGGCAAGCATTACAAACATGTACCATCATGCCCGTCCCCTTTTATGTAGTTTGTACCTTTGTTAAGAGCCCATAGAAATCAACTCTTTACAGCTATGTTCAGAGAAGGTTCCAACTGCATTGGTAGACAAAGTTTCCTTATCCAGCTCTTTCTTATGCCAATGAAATCACAAGTCCAATCTCCATCTAACTCTATGAGACATTTGCATTTTCTCTAGAATGAAATAAAGTCTGTCCTATTGCCCAATGATTATATTTGTTACCTTAACTGTGTATGCAGTTTCTGGGGACCTCTTTTATACACATGTGTAGAAACATAAGCATGAACTATATTCAAAGATTTTTCTCTGAATAAACTCTAGAGGAATAATGAAGCAGAAAAATATGATTTTTGGAGTCAGCCACCAAGATTCAATCTAGTTTGTATAAACCCACTGGGCTGGAGGTTACATAAACCCTATAAGTTTCCATTTCTTTATCTATAAAACAGGTATGAGGAGTAAATGAGCATGTGAAAAGACTTTAAATAAATATGTATATGAATTTCATATATATGTGTTATTTACAAGAACAATTATTATTATAGAAAACTTAGTAAATTCCTGCTCATAATAATGTAAATCATCAATAATTAACTCTGCACTGTTGTTCTTAAATCCCCTGTAATTTTATTAATTTCTTACAGGGTACAATGGTGATCATTTTGCCTGCATTTTTACTCCCTTTAGTATTAGTGAGAAATTACTTCCTGCAGCATACAATATGTTGTGTGGATGTGGGTATGGATAAGGTAGAAAACTATTCTAATCTTGAAAATTTAAGCTTTTGCATTCTGCTCTCACATCACCAAGCCACACCTAAGGATTTCTAGCCACTTTGCACTATATTGGTTGAGTAAACAATTCTGATTTTTCATACTGATACTAAACTACTACTTTGAACAAAAGAAACCCCACACGAGATTTGCATATGATGGTTGCCCTAAGCAGTCTCTCTAACATTCCAAAGGGCAGCTAGAAAGCAGCCCTTAGTAAGATAAAGGCCATTTGAAAATCACAACACAAAGTTAGTCATGTGTTAAACCAGAGAAAAATCCAAAGCAAAAAATACAACTGGGAAACTTGCCCAGGGCCCAGATGCTAAGGCTGCTGTTTGGTTTCCCTTCCCCACAGCTGGTCATCTGCTTTCTGTGCCCTAATAACTGAGGGAATAAATTGCACCAATATCCACATTGAAACAGAGAAATGTAGGTACTATGTGGTCAAATAAAGCTATTCATGTCAAATACCAGCATCAGTCAAGGGGAAAGATTCCTAGAGGAATCTTGAGTTCATGGAACTAAGAACAGAAAGGGACCTCGGAGATCATCAAGAATTTATTTTATAGATGAGAAAAGGCAGGAGGTGGCAGAGGGATTGTGACAAAGTAATACTACCAAGGAGGATTCAGGGAGGCTGACGTGAGTTGATTTTTTTTCAGGAACACCACAGTGAGTAAATTCTATGTAAAAATAGTAGATTACCTCTCTCTCTCTCTCTCTCTCTCTCTCTCTCTCTCTCTCTCTCTCTCTCCTCTCCATCTCTCTGTCTGTCTCTCTGTTGATTACTTTATTGGAATAAAACATTCTTTGATAGTTAGGCACTATTTTAAAATCAGCCTTCCTTCTAAACTGTGTTCAAGCTTATACCACATTTTTTTTGCCCTTATCCTTTCATAGTTTTAAAGTCAACCTTCTGTACCCTATTGAATGACAGCTACTTCATTCCAAAGCTTATTTAAATGGGAAATGTCAACATTCTTTCCTTATACTCATCATCTTCAAATTCTTTGAGGTTAGAATGTATCTGATTCCCCTTTGTACTTCACTCCCCACAGTGCTTAGTACAGTGTTCCTCACATACTAGATAGTTGGTAAACAATTTTACAATAACATTAAAGATCCAGACTTATAAGGAACTTATTAAGTTTATCCAACCTCTAGAAACAATAAAACAGGCTCTTGAATATCTCTTTAAATGACCTCCAAACACTTAAGCTCCAGATTACCTTAGGGGAAAAAATGGAAAGTGTTATAGAAGTATAAATAGCAAAATTTAATATCTTGCATGCAAATGACTGAAGCGTCTGCAACCTCAACTCAAATAACTGTTATGTCCTTTATTTCCCTGATGCAGAATCTAAATAGATTCCTATTTTCCATTTTTGCCTTTGAATGTGGGTGAAGGTTGTTCCCAATCTCTGCATATTGGTCAGGAAAATCCAATTTAATATATATGTTTCTCTGAAATGAAAATCAGGGAATTATTGAACCTAGACTCTTTATAAGGATCAAATAAGCCAGCTCTCTATGGGGGAGATGGTGGAGGGAGGAGAAGTCTAAGAGAAAAAGTGGGGTAGGAGGCTCTGGTACAGAAGGCTGCTCTGAGATATACAGCAAAGCCTCACTGATCTCAGAGCTACTCATACTGAATTTGTGATGACTTACCCAAAACCAGATGGCCTGGAATCTTCATAAAATCCCTGAAAAGGTGGACTTTGGGAAGAAAGTCAAAAGAGGAAGACAGCTGCAAGGCTGGAACATTTCTCATACATAAGAGGTTCCTTGGTTTCCTACAGCAACTATAGGCAAACCTACAATCAGTTGCTTACAAAGAATCCTTCATCAAATTCTCCAAATCTTGAATTATCTTTGGTTCTTCCCTCTCACTGTTATCTCTTATTCAAACCAGTGAAGAGACTCTGACATTTCCTCCTCAATAATATCTCTTCCTTCTTTCCCCTTCTTTTGATCCAGATTCCACCTGACCTCCACCCCAGTACACTCCAGAGCTATTGTTAAAGCCCTAGGTCATCTAATTCCCCTCTCTCCTTTCCTTTAAACCAATTTACATTTCATTGCCAAAAATAATCTTTCTTTTGCACAGGGGCATCATGGTACAGCAGAAAGGGTGATGGATTGGGAATTCAAGGATAGGCATTCGAATCTTTGTTCTGCCTTGGACAAATCACTCAGCCTCTGTGCCCCAGTTTCCCCATCCATAAAATGAGGAGGTCCAACCCCTGAAGTCCCCTCCACCTAATCTATGATCATGTGATAGAATGTCCTGGGGTAAAAAAAGTCTTCAGTGTCTTCCTGTGGTCTACAGAGTGGGTCTTCAAGCCGTAACATAGTGGTATTCTACTTTTCCTGCTGTATATTTATATTCTTGCTTTATTCTAGCCGAAGTTCACTACTTGCTATTGCTCCTGACCTCTCTCTTGCATCATCTCTGCAACAAAATGTATTCTCTCTTTCTCCTTACCTGTTGAGGATTGTGGGTGGGAAACCATTGTCATATTTGTCTGCTTTTGTTTTTTGTTGTTTTGGGGGGGACAGGGGGCATTTGATTTGTGCGTGTGTGTGCGCACACAATCAGCAACAAACATTTTAATATAGAAAAAAAAGAAAGAACAGGAAAAAGACATATAAGAAATGATGATCTTTTGTTTTCTCCAATATAATTTTTTTTGAAATACTGAAGCCCACCACTCAGTTACTATATGCTAGACTCTGTGCTACGAGGTGGGGACATGAAAGTCTCTGCTCTTGAGATCACAGTGTAAAATAATATGTAAACAATACAAACAAGATATATACAGCATAAATTAGGGGTGATTGCAGAGGAAAGGCACTGAAATTAAGAACTGGGAAGGCCAGCTCACTGATCAAAGCTTCTTCGTCTATAAAATCAAAAGCCTGAATGAATCATCTCTAAGGTCCCTTTCAGCTGTATGAGTTTAGAGCTTTCTACATCTGAAAATAATTTCAGTGACAGTAGGTAAAAAATGTCTAGCATATTAATTTGAAATTTTATTGAAAATACTACTTTTTCTTTAACTGAGGAAGTTATGGAAAAGATTTATAAAAGACAATGTTATTTCAAAGAAATAGTAAGATATTCATATTAAAGTATGAGAAAATCATATACTCTACCCTACTCAATCAAAATGCAAAAATTTCAGTTTTGCATAGTTTTCTTCAAGAGCTCTCTGCTTAATTATTCTTGATACTTTATTGAAATGAAGAATAATGTGTGTGAGGCCAGCCCTTGGCTAAATTGTAAGTAGGGAAAGTTCATTTTTAATTCTCTCACTGTACATCAGGGTGCATGGTACACTCAGAAATCTTGTCCCCTGGTGATTGAGATCCTTCTACCCATGAAATCATGCTCTCAGGATCATTTAACCTAAAATGTGAAGAATGATGTCAAAGAGTAGAATGTTAAACTCTCAGCAGTATTTATATTTAAGTGGGAACAAAATTTCAAGTAAAGGGAATATGGATTCACATTTGTATTCAAACTTTAAGTTTATAAAGTAGTTTCTGTATGATTCCATTCCATTCATTAAACATTAAGTATCTACTATAAGATACAGTGTACCTTTAAGATAAACATAGCTGTTTAGACCTGAAAAAGTATTTGTGTATAAAGGAAAAGACATATAACAATAGCCAAAGATTGAGAGATATTGCTGCTATTATAGATGAACATTTTGGATACCTAAAAGAAACAGGAAAACAATTTTGATTTAATCAGAAAGTCCCTCGTTCAAATCCTACATCAGTCACTTGGTAGCTATATGAACCCAGGCAAATCACTTAATCTCTCTCAGTCTAAATTTCTTCATCTAAAAAATGTGGATAATAATAGCCCCTACCTCACTAGTGAAAATTAAATGGAATCACCTATGTGAAGCACTTTTTTTCCTTTTTGGAGCAGGGGAAGGCAGGGCAATTTGGGTTAAATGACTTGCCCAAGGTCACGTGGCTAGTGCTAAGTGTCTGAGGTCAGATTTTAACTCAGGTCCTCCTGACTCCAGGACCAGTTCTCTATTCACTGCACCACCTAGCTGCCCTGTGTGAAGTACTTTTCAAACCTTAAAATGAAAAAATAAATAAAAATTAAAAAAAAATAAATACTAGCTATTAGTAATTTTTAAAATGTTGAATACATATATGATGAAACATTGTCAGATGGAATTTGAGTAGTTTGGGACAGAAAATGAATTGTGAGGGCAGAGCCAATATGGCAGAATACAAACAGCACTTCCACAGCACTCCAGACCACACCACTTCAAAATAATGTAAAAGGGGGACTCAGAAGAACTTCTGGAGCTCCCATAGAATGACACAGAGAAGCTAACCTCCCACTGAGGACAGCCCAGCAGCCTTGCAGGGAGTGGCCAGAGCAATGCTCTGAGAGCTGATAGTGCAGCCCTCTGGGAGGCAAGCCCAGGCCCCTGTGAGTTGCAGTTTTAGCCCCAGGGCAGCCAGGCCAGCAGCCAGCTGGAGAGACCCCAGAACACCAGCAGCTGTGGTGATTCCATAATTAACACAGATATGCCTAGGACAAAGTGAGAGGTTACTGCCCTATGGACTTTGGGACCAGTATTTGGGAACACTTTGGCTTCTTCTGCTGAGGGCGAGAAAGGGGCTCAGGACACACAACACAGATGCCATTTTGCAGCTTCAGTTGCAGCTTCAGCTCCTGGCCTGCAGACTGTAGGGGGATCTGGTGTGATCAGTCTGGGGGGTAATTGCTCTTGCTTTAACGTTTTTGGATCTGGATTGCAGTCTGGGGTGGAGGTCTTGGGGTGGGTATTCGGCTTGCCAGAGCATGTGGACGCTTCACATAGGCCACCCAACTAATACCTCCAGAAGTTGAGAAGACCCCAACGTTTGGGACAGAAGCTTCCCTATCTGGTGGTAGAGTCCTACTGTGGCAACAAGCCCAAAAGTCAAGTAATTAAGTGGCAACATGCCTAGGCAAAGGAAACAAAATAAACAGAAAAATTCAACATTAGACTCCTATTTGGGGGGCAAAGAGGATCAAAGCATGGAACAGGAAGAGGACTGTGAGGTCAGAAATCCTGCACCAAAAGCCCCAAATGAAAATATGAGCAGGTTACAGGCCAGATAGGACCTTAAGAAGGATCTTAAAAATAAGTGGGGCAGGTAGGTGGCACAGTGAGTAAGAGCGCTGGCCTCGGAGTTGGGATGACCCGAGATTGAATCCAGCCTCAGAAAATGATTACCCACACATAAATAATGACTAGCCGTGTAACCTTGAGCAAGTTACTTAACCCCAATTGCTTATAAAACGAAAAAAACAAATAAGAGAAGTGGAGGAAAAATTGGGAAGAGAAATAAGAAGGATGCAAGAAAAGTATGAAATGAGAGTCAACAGCCTGACTGAGGAAAATAACACCTTAAAAAATAGACTAACTCAAGTGGCAAAAGAGGCTCAAAAAGGCAATGAGGAGAAGGATGCCTTAAAAAGCCAAATTTGCCAGATGGAAAAAGAATCTCAAAAACTCACTGAGGAGATTCATTCCTTCAGAGTTAGACTGGAGCAAATGGAAGCTAGTGACTTTATGAGAAATCAAGATGCTATTAAACAGATCCAAGCAGTTGAAAGAATAGAAGGCAATGTGAAATATCTCATGGGGAAAACCACTGACCTGGAAAATAGATCCAGGAGAGACAATTTAAAAATTATTGGACTACTTGAAAGCCATGATCAAAGAAAGAACCTAGAAATCACCCTTCAAGAAATTCTCAAGGAAAATTGCCCTGATGTTTTAGATCCAGAGGGAAAATAGAAGTTGAAAGAATCCATTGATCACCTCCTGAAAAAGATCCCAAAAAGAAAACTCCTAGGAATATTGTAGCCAGGCTCCAGAATTCCCAGATCAAGGAGAAAATACTGCAAGCAGCCAGGAAGAAAAAAATTTCAATATTGTGGAAACACAATCAGAATAGCACAGGACCTGGCAGCTTCTACACTGAGGGATTGAAGGGCATGGAATATGATATTCCAGAGGGCAAAGGACCTGGGATTAAAACCAAGAATCACATACCCAGCAAAACTGAGTATTTTGTTTCAGAGGAAAATACAGTCATTCAGTGGAATAGAGGACTTTCAAGCATTCTTGAGGAAGGAGTTGAATAGAAAATTTGACATTCAGACACAAGAAGCAAGAGATGCCTGAGAAGGTAATCAAGGAAAAGAAATCAAAGGAACTTATCAGAGTTGAACTATTTACATTCCTACATGGAAAAACAATAACTATTTCTCAGTATGAAAATAATTGAAGAAGGGTATATGGGCATATGAATACATATGTGAATGTATGTATATATGTTTACAGATATACATGGATAGAGGGCACAAGTTGAATTTGGTGGGAAGGGATGATACTTAACGGGTAAAGTTAAGAGGTGAGAGAGGAATGTGGCAAGAGGAGATGGGGAGAGACAGGGTGGGGTAAAGTATCTCATGTAGAAGAGGCAAGGGGATGTGGTTGCAGGGGAGGGGAAGAATAGGAAGGCAAAAAGGCAAAACCATATTCTCACTGAATTTGGCTCAGGGAGAGAATGACATACATACTAAATGGGATATCTCACCTTGCAGGAGAGTAGAGGGAAGGGGAATGAGAGGAGGGATGATGGAGGGGAGGGAATTCTGAGGGAAGGGGAGGTTGGAGGCACCCACTTTCGAAGAGGGACAGGATCAAAGTAGGGAATGGACCAGGTTGGGGGTGGGATAGGTGGGTAGGAAATGTAAGCACTCTTTTACAATTTATCTACTATGGTAATGTTTTGCATAGCTGTACATGTACAACACATACTGAATTGCTTATCTTCCCAGTAGGAGTGGGTGACAACAGAGGAAGGGAATGGATCTGGAATTCAAAGTTTTAAAATTAAATGTTTCAAATGTATATAAATACTATTATTAATATTATTTTCCATATAATTGGGAGACAAGATGTGCAGGCATTGGGGCACAGAGATTCACCTTGCCGTAATGGTATAGTCGAAGGGAGTATGGGAGAAGGTATGGGAGACAACAGACTGGAGGAGGGGATATCTTGTGGGACTGCTATTCTGGGGTGGTGGGGAGGGGAAAAATGGGGAAAAATTGTAACTCAAATTCTGGCGGATATGAATGATGTAAACCAGAAGTTAATAAAGCATTTGTAAAAATAAATAAATAAATAAAATCTGTGCCAAGAATGCTACAAATAAAGTCATGAAGAATCAGATATGATTTAAATTATTAAATAACAAGATAAGAATTTAAAGAAATTCCTCTAACATGCCATTTTAATAATAAAGCATATCCTGCTATTTTTAATAAACATCAGTGGATCTAATGTTATGTAAAATGTTATCTTTAAAAGTAAACTTATTTCCCCTTCAAAAAAAAGAAAAGAAAAGAAAATGTGGTATAAATATTAAGACTCAAAACAACTTGGAAATGATGTAGAAAAGTGATATCCCTCATATACATGAAAAATTTGATGTTTTAAAAAATTAGATGAAGAACTTTTATTTATTGAAAACTGAAGAAATATACATGTAAAGAAAGACAGTCTCAAGGACACCAAATCTGGTAGACTTTAGTACTGCAGTGGATCATCAGCTTATTTTCATATAACAGTTTTATAATTAAATGAGGGAAAAATTCAAAATCATATAAAACTTGAAGACTGTGGTTATGATTTCAAAAGGAACAACAGTTTCAAAGGGGAAACCTGGGGAATGTATTGTTACTATATAAATTGTTCCCCTGGTCCTGCTCACTTCACCCTGTATCAGTTCATACAACTCTTTCCAAGTTTTTCTGAAACCATTCCCTTCATCACAAATTGCAACATGGTATCATTCCATCTATAATCATCAAATTTGTACATAAAACAAAGTGGTGGCGGGGGTAACTAACACAGTGGATGACAGAGTTGGGACTCAAAAGAATCTTGACAAGATAATTTCTAAGAGTTCTTAAGATGGAATCAAAAACTTTTAAATTATTTTGATGAATGACTTTCATATATAATCAGTTTCGTTTCTAAGTCTGCATATTTTATTTTATGAATTTATTCTGAGAAGTCTAGCAGTTTCATCAGATGGTGAAAGGGTCTATCACACACATACAAACACACACACACACACACACACACACACACACACACACACACACACACATACACACACGACTGAAAAGCCCTGAACTACAGCACTGGAATGAGATTAGATGGAATACGATATGGATAAATGTGAAATCCTGTACTTGAGTAATAAAGAAAAAAATCTCAAGCATAAGAAGACAGAGACATGGAAAGACAGCAGTTATTCTGAAAACTATCTGCAGGCTTTAGTGAAGGGGAAGGAAAAGGGAACAAGCATTCATTAAGTGCCTACTATGTACCAGGTACAATGTTAAGCACTTTATAAATATTATCCATTTAATCAACATAACAGCCCTATGAGGTAGAATTATTATTCTCGTTTTACAGTTGAGGAAACTGAGGTAGGCAGAGGTTAAGTAATTTGCCCAGGAACATATAACTAGTAAATGTCTAAGGCTAAATTTGAACTCAGTTTTCCTGACTCCAGGCCTGGCAGTCTATTCACTGTGCCACCTAACTGCACTACAAAATTAATATAAGTGAGCAGTGTGAATTAGTCAAAAAAATGAATTCACTCTTAGCATTAAGAGGGGCATAGTTTGGGGAGACTAGGTGGCATAGTGAATAGAGCAGCAGCCTTGGAGTCAGGAGGACGTGAGTTCAAATCTGGCCTCATACACTTAACATAAAAACTAGCCGTGTGACCTTGGGCAAGTCACTTAACCCCAATTGCCCTCCAAAAAGGAAAAAAAGGGGAGGAGAGATAAAAAGAGGGGCACAGCTTCCTGTAGTGGGGAGATGAAGTCCCATTGAACTCGCCCTTGTCAAACCTTATCTTGAGTATCTTTTTTCTGCCCTGAGCTCCACAGATTAAGAAGAAAACCTATAGATTGTGTAGACAAAGGCAATCAGATGGGTGAACGGCCTTGAGTTGTTGATATATGACAATCAGTTGATGAAAATGAGCATGTTAGCTTGGGAAAAAAAAGGATACTTAAGGGAGAATTAACACAGTCTTCAAGTACTTGAAGGGCTGTCATGTGAAAGAGGGATTAGGCAAGTTCTATTTGATCCCAAACAGCAGAAACATGAGTAATAGATGGAAGAAAGCAAGCTTAAGTTTGATGTCAGGATTTTTTCCCCTAATTTTGTCTAATTCTTTCTAATAATTAGAGCTGTCCAGAAGCAGAATGGGTGACATCCCACTGAGAATTGCTCTTCCTTTGTAGGTCCTCAATCAGAAATTAAATGATCATTTGTTTGGTACATTGCAATGGTAATTCCTTTGCTCTAAGTGTTGGACTAGGTAGGTCCCCTTCCAGATGACAAATTTGATGATTCTATGATCTTTGATTCCTTTCTTGGGTATGCTGATGTCAAATAAATCATTATGGTAATTGATGTAGAGAACGCTGTGATTCCATTATTCTACATAAGCTCTTATTGCATTATAAGGTCAAAGGATCCTTGGAAGATGACTGCAGGGAAAATGCTTACATAGAAGATCAACAATTAAATTTTCAGGCCAGGTATTTACCCTTTCTTTAGTTCTGAATGGCAATGTCCCAGAAAATTTCCCTTTACAATCAAATTGACATACCATAGGTCACTCATACATGGCTTATGGAACAATCAGGTAAACAAGGAAGAATAAATGTATTTGTAATTTAGTCTAACTAGGAAATACAAGAAAGTTCATTTCAATAATGTCTTAGTCAAGCCTTAGCATAGTTTTGTCACTGTATATACAACACACTTAAAATTGGATACACTGGGATGGCTAGATGGTGCAGTGAGTAGAGTGCTGGCCCTGGAGTCAGAAGGACCTGAGTTCAGATCTGGCCTCAGACACTTAACACACACACATACACACACACACACACACACACACACACACACACACACACACACACACACACACACAAACAAAAACCTAGCTGTGTGACCTTGGGCAAGTTACTTAACCCCAATTGCCCTCCAAAAAAAGCAAAAAAATAATTGGATATGCTAATTGGGTAAAAATTTAAAATTAATCCTTTCTTCTCAACTGATTTTAACAAATTGAAAGTACTACCAAATACCCTCCTTGTTAAAGCAATCATAGCAAAAATAAAGCTTGACCTAGGAAATGAATGGAACTTTGCCTATTTGGGATCAATTTCAACTAAATTACTTCCAATTCTAGATATTCACAGATTCCAGATTACTTGCAATGGCTTGGTCTCAAAACACTAACCTTGAATTTTGCCTATGTTAGCAGTTGCCTAATACTATATTCTTATGCCCCATAAAATTGCTCATCTACAGTGTTATTTAAAGGCCAAGACCAAAAGTAGACACAAAAGCTATAGTATAAACTCCATAACCCAGTTTGCCCAAGAATAATAAATATCACATAAAACTCCCTCTGGTAAGCTCCAAAGTGTAATGGAAAAAGCAGTGATGTGAGAGTAAGGAAATCTAGATTCTCATCCTATTTCTGTCATTAACTGGCCTTTTAGCCTTGAGTAAAATCCTTTTACTTCTCTAAGTTTCAGTACTCATCCATGAAATAAGGGAATTTAAAGAGACAAGTACTCCCTTAAAATTCTACATTTCTTTCATTTTAAGATGCCCTTATTCCCATTGGCATATGCTCCCATACTCCAAAGGATGTTTGAACTCATTGATCTGGGTTCTGTGATATAGATCAAAAACCATAAATTAATTATCATATGATATAATAGCTGTAAAGTACTTAGCACAGTGTCTGGCACATAGTAGGTATTTAATTAATATGGTTGTCCTCCCCTTTCTACCCTCATCCTTGCCTGCCCATAGATTCATATCCATTTTCTCCCATAAACTCTCTCTTCCCATAGGAAGGAGAGCACCCAATATATTAGATCCTCTCTACAGTAAAAGGATACCCTTGAAAAATTCAGGCTACCCATTAGCTATCCCACACTCCCACTATATGACTGACCCATTTTATGTATATATAAATTCATTTTATTACAATTATTTGCACCAATCCTCCCATAGAATGCTATAATTGGATTGTGTTACATCCAATGATCCACTAACTTTAACTCCTCAGAATCAAAGAACTTGTTTCCAATGGCCACCCAGTGTTCTATTACTTATAGATCTGCCACATAACCAGAATAATGTTGGTATTAAAAACATGGCCACTATCTGAGAGATAAATAAACTTGAGGTCATTAACAGAACTTGAAAATCCTTAAAGGACATCTATCATCCTACTATTCTTCTGTTCATCTCTTGGGCTCAGTCCCTCAGTTAATCATCTATTTGATTATCTATTCAAGATGAATATATACTAATAATATGTACCAGTAAATTAGGAGAGATATTTGACTAAATTTCCCAATGCTCAGCAAAAAATAAAGCATCTCTAAATAGTCTTTACCCTCCAGCATCAGGATCAGCACCAAGTCTTCAAACCAAGACAATCTGTTATCATTCAAGTAATGGTTAAAAGAAACTCCCTGGATTATCTCTGGTTTTCATGAATCCTTCCCGTCCTTTTCATTGGCATGGACAATCAGGAATAGGCTAAAATGTTTCTGCCAAGACTGGGTGTATTAGAAAGAAAGTGGTCCAAGTCTTGGTTTAGAGCATGTTAAGAGATCAATCTAAAATCTGATATATTTAAACTTGTCACTGTAGTTCAAGAAATTACCAAATGCTGTTGATCACTAATGAAGCAATTAATTTCAGTTATCTGGGAAGAGAATCAAAATGGATGGGTTATTTCCATGTCATTTCCAAATCACTCACTGGGGGCCACTCCTTCACCAAGATTCTCACATACAAATTTAATCCATAAATAAAATAGTATTTCTGAAATATCTAGGAAGATTTATAGAATCTTTTGAATTCATTCATAAGGATGGCTCTTGAGGAGATTGTGGGTTATAGTTTGAAATTAACATTTATCTTTTCTTTCTAAATTTGTAAAAGTGAAAGAGGTGTTTCATATCTGATAAGAGTATACAATAAAAGCTCATTATATATACAACAAAAGTTTACTATTTAATTTTTTAAATGATTGACTGCCCCTTCCAATTCTTCCCTTTCCTTCAAGAGCTAGAAGCCTTGAAAGACTTTTCTACAGCCACTGTCTATTCTTCCTCTCACCTGTTTATACCTTGCAATCTGGAGTCTACTTCTCATATTTTCCAGGATCTCCAATTATTTCCATCTGGCTAAAGATAACAGTCTTGTCTTTTTCCCTATTCTTATCGGTTTTTCTGTGGCATTTGAATCAGACAAACATCAAACATAGTTGAAACCTAGAATTTTTCTCCTTTCTTAGCTTTTGGATGATCCTAGTTCATTTTTTGGTTGTAGGGAAGCTGCATGATTAACAGACTTGGAATCACAAAGATTTAGTTTCAAATTTTTCCTCCAATACTTACTGTGTAACCCTGGGTAAGTCACTGAATCATCCTATGTCTTTGATTCTTCATTTGTAAAAGGGATTTGATGGCTTAGAGGGCCCCTTCCACCTCTAAATCTAAAATACTCTGATGGCTTAAGGATCCCATGTTGACCTCCAGGATCATAATCTAGAGCTGAAAAGGACTTTAGATACCATTTAGTCCAAGTCCTCCCTGTCTTTTACAAATGAAACAACCCAAAAAGTGTAAGTGACTTTCTCAAGGTCACACTGGTAGAAAAGTAGTAGAACTAGGATTCATACTGATGTTCTAGGACTCTACATAAAGGACTTTTAACAGGGGAACATTCTCTGAACTCTCACAATATCTATAGCGAATATCATATAACTGAGAAATGTTATTTCTATTTGCTCTTGTCTCCCCCAAACAGATACTGAGTTCCTCAAATTCAGTTCAATTCAATAAATGTATTCATTTCTTTTCCATTCCCCATAGCATAGTGATAGACACATGACTAGTTGCAAGCAAATACTTATCACTTATCACTGCTTTTAAAGTGGGGTTTTCAACAGAACATTGTACACAGGAACAGCAATATTGTACAATGCTCAATTGTAAATGACTTAGCTATTCTCAGCAATACAAAGATCCAAGACAATTTCACAGGACTCATGATGGAAAAAGCTATCTACCTTCAGAGAAAAAACTGATGGAATCTGAATGCAGATTGAAGCATAAGAAAAAAATTTTTTAACTTTCTCTCTTTTTCTTGGTGGATTTTTTTGGGTCTGTGTTTTCTTTCACAACATGACTAATACGAAAATATATTTTGTATGACTATATATGTATAACCTATGCCAAAATGCTTGCTTTCTCAATGTGGGGGTGGGGAGAAAAGGAAGGAGGGAGAAAATTTAGAACTCAGATTTTTAAAAAATTAATGTTTCAAATTTTTTACATATACCTGGGAAAAAATAAATATTTTAAAATAAAGTAGGGTTTTGCTTTGTTTTGTTTGCTAGGACTGTGGTTTCATTGCTATAAGCAACCCTAATGAGAAAATTTCCTCTACTGATTCAGATTATTAGCTGATCTGTAATTATCATTTTTGAGAGTTTTCTGGGGTCCTAAGAAATTATAACTACTGATCTGTCAAATCAAGGAGGACTTAAGCTTGAATTCATAGGATAACAGGGCAAGAGATCTTAAGAGCCATAATCCAACCCCCTCATTTTACAAATGAGTGAATATGAGCCCAGAGAGGTGAAGTGATTTGTCTATAATCACAAGGAAGTAGCAAAGACTGGATCTGAACCCTAGTTCTCTGACTGCTGATATAGAACTTATTCCCCTGAACTAAAATAGTTCTTTGATATACACTTGTTATCCACTATACCTCACGGCCTCTCCTTACTGTACTTTTTAGTTAGTGTCCCCAGAATTCAAGGTAGAGATGTACTGTCTCAACAATAGAAACTTAGCAACTCTTTGATGTGCCCATCATACTCCAAAAATGCCAGTCTATGGTTTTCTTGAAGGAAAAAGAGAAAGGCAGAAGATAAGCAGGTTAGGACAGGGGTAGAGGGTAAGCAGAGGAAATAATGCATTCTATTTTGGACAGGTGGAGTTAGGGATGTTTGTGGGACATCCATTTCAACATGTCTGACAGTCAATTGATTATGGGCAACTGGAGCTAAGTAAAGAGCTAAGGGTAGATATGGAACCGTGGGAGTCATTCACAGAGATAAAAATGGAAGCTATAGGAACAGATGAGGTCATGAGGAGAAAGGATGTATGTAGAGAAAAATAAGGACAGTCAGAGAAGCAGAAAGAAGAACAAAGGGGGTGGTTAGGTGGTACAGTGAATAGAGCACCAGCCCTGGAGTCAGGAGGATCTGAGTTCAAATATGACCTCAGACACTTAACCCTTACTAGACATGTGACCTGGGGCAAGTCACTTAACCCCAATTGCCCTGTCTTCCCCCCTTCAAAAAAAATTTCTTAATGTGCATACACTTTGACCCAGCAATACTACTTTTAAGGCTGTATCCCAAAGAAATCATACAAGTGAGAGGAAGACCTATATGTAAAAAAATATTTATAGCAGCTGTTTTTGTGGTGGCAAAGAACTGGAAATCAAGGGGATGCCCATCAATTGGAGAATGGTGAACAAGTTGTGGTATATGAATGCAATGGAATATGTTTGTGGTATAAGAAATGAGGAACAGATGAACTTCATAATAACTTGGAGAGACATATAAACTGATGCTGAGTGAGATGAGCGGAACCAGGAGAGCATTGTACACAATTATAGATACATTGTATCTGTGATAACTAACTTTGATAGACTGGGCTCCTCTCAAAAATGCAAAGTTGTAAGACAATTCCAAAAGACTCATTATCCACTTCCAAAGAAAGAATCACATCACTTGGAGAGCAGGGGTGTGGAGCCAAGATGGCAGAGGAAAAGCAGGAACTTGCTTCGGCTCCCACTCCAATTACCTCCAATACCTGTAAAAAAATGACTAAATTTTTGGAGCTACAGAACCCACACAGTGACAAACAAATCTCCTCTAAAGGCAGCCTGGCAAGCCAACAGAAAGAGTCTATCTCACAGGAATGGGAGCCAACCACAGTCCCTCCTGAACAGTGCAAGCCCAGACCTGGGGCACCCTGACCAGTGGCACAGACTGTCAGGAGTAGACTTCAGAAGAGTGCATCACTGGCAGCTGTGGCGATTTCCAGACTTCTCAACCCATAAACGCTAAAGAGAAAGTAAAAGAACAGTGGAGAACCCTGTTGATCCAGGGTAAGAGAAGAGTGCAATCTGGCCCCTGGCCCCAGAAGAGAGGTAGGGGAGATGCAGCAGCTCAGGAGCTCCTGGCCTGCAGATCATAGGGAGACCAAGTGACCATTCAGAGGGTAATCCCTTTTGCTTTGTCCTCCTTAGATCTGGGTTGCAGTGTTGGGTGATGGTCCTTGGGTGAGGAATACCAGTGTGACAGAACTTGTGGTAGCTGTAGAGAGGGTGCCTTCCTCATATTTCTGACAGCAGCACTGGCATCATCTGTGCAAACCCCAGCAATCTGGAACATAACTCTCTCCACTCTGGAAGCAGAGTTCTACCATGGCAAAGAGTTCAACAGCCAAATAATTGGCTGGCAAGATGAGCAAGCAAAGGAAGCACAATCAGACTATAGAATCCTTTTGGGGGGGACAAAAAGTATAAAACATGGAACCAGAAGAAGATAACAAAGTCAAAACTCCTGCATCAAAAGCTTCCAAGAAAAATATGAATTGGTTACAGGCCATAGAGGAGCTCAAGAGGGAGTTTTAAAATCAAGTAAGAGAAGTGGAGGAAAAATTGAGCAGAGAAATGAGGGTGATGCAAGAAAATCAAGAAAAGTAAGTCAACGCCTTGACTGAAGAAAATAACACCTTTGAAAAATAGACTAACTCATATTGCAAAAGAGGCCCAAAAAGCCAATGATGAGAAGAATGCCTTAAAAAGACAAATTACCCAGTTGGAAAAGGAATTTCAAAAACTCACTGAAGAGAATAATTCCTCCAAAATCAGATTGGAACAAATGAAAGCTAATGACTTTATGAAAAATCAAGATATTATAAAACAAATCCAATAAATGAAAAAAATAGAAGGCAATGTGAAATATTTCACTGGAAAATCCACTGACCTGGAAAACAGATCCAGGAGAGATTATTTAAAAATTATTGGACTACCTGAAAGCCATGAACAAAAAAAAGAGCCAAGAAATCACCCTTCAAGAAATTCTCAAGGAAAATTTCCCTGATATTCTAGAACCAGAGGGCAAAATAGAAATTGATAGAATTTCCCAATCATCTCTTGAAAAAATCCCAAAAAGAAAACCCCTAGGAATATTATATCCAAATTCTTGTGTTCCCAGGTCAAAGAGAAAATATTACAAGCACTTAGGAAGAAACATTTTGAGTATTGTGGGAAAACAATCAAGATAACAAAAGATCTAGCAGCTTCTACACTAAGGGATTGAAGCTCTTGGAATATAATATTCTGGAGGTCAAAGGAGCTAGGATTAAAACCAAGAATGACCTACCCAGAAAAACTGAGTATAATGCTTCAGGGGAAAATATGGTTATTCAATGAAATAAAGGAATTTCAGGTGTTCTTGATGAAAAAAAAAACAGAACTGAACAGAAAATTTGACTTTCAAATACAAGAAGCATGAGAAAGTAAACAGGAAAAAGAAACCACAAGGTGCTTATTAGAGTTGAACTATTTACATTTCTACATGGAAAAACAATAATTGTAGCTTATGAGTCTTTTCTCAGTATGAGGAGAGGTGAAGGGAATATATACATATATATATATATATAAAATCTGTGTATACAGACATATGTATGTATAGGAGGGTGTATGCATGTATAAATATATGTGTGTATGTGTACATGTATACATAGACAGAGGGCACAGGATGAGTTGAATATGAAGGGATGATATCTAAAAAATAAAATTAAGAGGTGAATATTCATATTGGGAGGAGAAAGGGAGAGATAGAATAGGGTAAAGTATGTCATATAAAAGAGGCAAGAGAAAACTGTTACAATGGAGGGAAAGAACAGGAAGGTTAAAGAGAATGGGTCAACCTTAACTCTCATTGAATTTGGCTTAAGGGGGGAATAACATACACACTCAATTGGGTACATTACCCTACAGAAAAGTAGATTGGAAGATGTTAAGAGAGGGGATATTAGAAGAGAGGGCAGACTCGGGGAGAGGGTAATTAGAAACAGTCACTTTTGAAAAGGGATAGGGTCAAAGTAGAATAAGTGGGGGAGGCAGGATAGGATGGAGGGAAATATAGTTAGTCTTTCACAATATAACTACTATGGAAATGTTTGCATAACTACACATGTACAATCTATGTTGAAATGCCTATCTTCCCAGTGCGAGTGGGTGAGGAAGGAAGAAGGGAATGAATCTGGAAATCAAAGTTTTAAAAACAAATGTTAAAAAAAAAAGAATTACAGAGTCTGAATGCAAATTGAAGCAAACTATTTGCTCTTTGTCTTTTTTGTTTTGTTTTGTTTCTTCTTCCTCATTGTTCATTCCATTGGTTATAATTGTTCTTTACAACTTGACTAACGCTTGTGAAGATATACGCAGAAACTCTATTGGATTACATGCTTCCATGGGGGGGAAAGGAGAGAGAAAAGGGAGGGAGAGAAAATCTGGAACTCAAAAACTTGTGAAATTGAATGTTGTAAACTAAAAGTAAATAAATTTACAAGAAAAAAAAAAGATTTCCCAATCACAAGATCTTGTTTAAGTTGTTTAATCATGTTTAATCATTTCAGTCATATCTGACTCTTCTTGACCTCACTTGGGATTTTCTTAGCAAAGATTCTGGAGTGGTTTGCCATTTCCTTCTCCTGATCATTTTACAGGTGATAAATTTAGGCAAAAAAGATTAAGTGACTTGCCCAGGATCACATAGCTAGCCAGTGTCTGATGATTTGAACTCACAAAGACAGGTCTTCCTTACTCCAGGTCCAGTACTCTATTCACTATACCACCTAGCTGCCTTGTTTAATGAATAAACTTCTATTAAGCAACTGTCATTCTACATCTTGACTTTCCCCATTGCACTTTCTATATATTGCAGGTATGCACAAGATGGTGAAATGAAGAAGGAACCCTCTGAAATCCTTACAGATTCCCCTCCAAACACCTATAAAACTGCCTTAGAATTGATTGAGGAGCAGAAACGCAGGTTACCAGTATACGAGAAAAGCCTGTCTCACTGGGATGGGAAGGAAGTGAGGCCCCAGAGCAGGGGCAGCAGCAGCCAGCCTCACAGCAGGGGGCCAGAAGCAAGGCCCTGCTCTCCTGAAAACCAGCAGCCCCCTAGGCAAGTGACTAGTCTGTGCAAGGACCCATCCCCAACACAAGACACTAGCAAGGCCTTGACCCCACTGCTGACCAGTAGTGAAGGCCCACCCTAGGACTGACCAACAGTAAGACCCTGACCCTGAGGCCTAATAGCAGAGAGGCCTACCACCTGTTTCCATAGAAATCTGGCAGTAAGGCACCACCCCAGAGCAGGCCAGCAGCTAAACCCCACAGGTAGGGGATGCCAACAGGGAGGCCCCACACCCTCCCCCAGTACAAGTCAGTAGGGAAGCCTACCCTCCAGAGAAAGCAAGTAGCTAAGCCCTAAAGCCCAGTAAAAGCCAATAGTAAGACCCAGAGCCCCAGCACAAAAAGCTTGGGACAGTACAGGACCAGAGCCCAACTCTGACATAAAAACACCAAATCACAAAAAGGCAGAAAAAAATGAGCCCCCCCCCAAAAAAAAAGGAATTTAACTAAACAAAGTTACTATGGTGAGAGGGAGGATCAAGACATAAATTTAGAAGAAGACAATAGTGTCAAAATGGCTATATGTGAATCCTCAAAGAAAAATGTAATTTGGTCTCAGGCCCAAAAAGAATTCCTGGAAGAAGCTTAAAAAGGATTTTAAAAAGTAAATTAGGGAAGTAGAAGAAAAATTGGGAGAAGAAATGAGAGTAATGAGAGAGAATAATGAAAAAAGAGTCAATAGCATGGAACAAGATATACAAAAATTTTATCAAGAAAAGTAACTCCCTAAAAATTAGAACTGGCCAAATGGGAAGGAAGTACAAACAAACGCTCACTAAAGAAAATAATTCCTTAAAAATTAGAATTGAAGTAGAAATTAATGACTCCATGAGATATCAATGTATTATATAAACAAAATTAAAAATTTAAAAAATAGAAGAAAACATGAAATTTCTCATTGGAAAAACAAAGGGCCTAGAAACTACATCCAGGAAAGATAATGTAAGAATTATCAGACTGCCTGAAAACTATGATTTTTTTTAAAAGCCTGGACAACATCTTTCAAGAAATTATCAAAGAAAACTGCTTTGATGTATTATAATAAGTCAAAATCAAAATTGAAAGAATCCACTGATCACTGTCTGAAAGAGATCCCAAAATAAAAATTCACAAAAACATCATAGATAAATTTCAGAACTCATAAATCAAGGAGAAAGTATTGCAAGGAGTCAAAAAGTAACAATTCAAATATTGTGGAGCTACAGTCAGGATGACACAGGATCTGGCAGCTTCCACATAAAAGAAGTAGAGGGCTTAGAATATGATGTACTGGAAGGCAAAGGAATTAGGATTACAACCAAGAATCACCTACCCAGCAAAACTGAATATAATCTTTCAGGGGGAAAATGTATACTTAATGAAATGGAGGACTTTCAAGCATTTCTAATTAAAATATCAGAACTGAAATTTTTTTAATGACTTCCAAATATAAGACTTAAGGGAAACATAAAAAGATAAAGAAATGAGAAAAAGTAAACATAAGAAACTGAATGAGGTTGAAATGCTTATATTTCTATATGGCAAGATAATATTTTTACTCTTAATAACTTTATTAACATAAGAGTAATTAGAAGGAGTATGTGTAGAGCGAGGGTACAGATTTAGAAACATAGAAAAAAGGACAAATTAAATGATACCAGCTCTTCTTAGCAATACAGTGATCCAAGACAATTCTAAAAGAATAGTGGAAAATGCCGTCCATATCCAGGTAAAGAACTGATGGATGCAGAACACGGATAAAAAGTATTTTTTTCACTCACTATACTTTTTTTCTTGTGGCTTTAATTCCTTTTGATCTGTTTCTTCTTTCACTATGACTAATATGGAAATATGTTCTACATGATAGAACATTTATAACCCATATCAAATTGCCTATCATTTTAGGAAAACAGGAAGGAAGGAGGGAGAAAGGGAGGGAGAAAATATGGAATTCAAAATCTTGTAAAAAATGTTAAAATATTCTTGACATGTAATTGGGGAAAAGTAAAATGTAAAAAACAGTAGAGAGTATAGCTATAAATAGAACTTAACTTAAGTGATACTTATCTAAAACAGTCAGCAAGCATTATCTGTAATGGGGATAAGCTAGAAGACTTCCCAATATAATCAGGAAGTGAAGCAAGGTTGCCCATTATCACCTCTGTCACTTAATATTATACTAGAAATGTTAATTATAACAATAAAAGAAATTAAAGGAATTAGAATAGGCAAGGAGGAAACAAACTATTAGTTTGCAAATGAATGATATGATATTTAGAAAATCAACTAAAAGCTACTTGAGATTATTAACAACTTTTGCAAAGTTGCAGGAAACAAAATAAACCCACATAAATTATTAGTATTTGTATATATTACAAAGTCCAGTAGTAAGAAATAGAAAGAGAAATTTCATTTAAAATAACTGTAGACAATGTGAAATACTTAGGAGTCTACCTGCCAAGACAAACTCAGGAACAATATCGATACAACTATAAAACACAAATAATGTCAGATCTAAACAATGAGTAGGCTGAGTCAATATAATAAAAATAACAATTCTATCTAAATTAGTATATTTATTCAGTGCCATACCAATTGAACAATCAAAAATTATTTTATAGAGCTAAAATAAATAATAAATAATAAAATTCATCTGGAAGAACAAAAGCTCAAGGATATCAAGGGAATCAGCATAAAAAAATGTGAGAGGTAGTCTAGCCATACCAGATCTCAAACTGTGTTATAAAGCAATAATTATCAATACAATCTGGCAAAAGCTAAGATGTTGAGGGGTGAATCAGTGAAACAGATTAAATAAAAATTACATTATGATAAATGACCATACTAATCTAGTTTATGATAAAGCCAAAGATCCAAGTTTTAGGAACAAAGACTCATTGTTTGACAAAAACTGCTGGGAAAACTGGAAAATAGTATGGCAGAAACTAGGTATAGATCAGCATCTCACACTGGAACATCATGGCATCACCTTCCTGATGTTATGGTCCTCTTTGAGAAAGAAAGACAAACAGAAACAATGACAACAGATTAGATCAAAATGGGTACATGATTTACACATAAAGGGTTATACCATAAGGAAACTAAGAGAGTGTGGAAGAGTTTATCTGTCAGATTAATTGATAAGGGAAGAATCTAGGACCAAAGAATATATAGTGTTGCAAAATGTAAAATAGGCAATTTTAATTATATAAAATTAATTGTTTTGCACAAACCAAACCAATGCAAACAAAATTATAAGGAAAGCAGAAAACTGGGATGATGGAGAAATTTGCAACAAGTATCCCTGATAGAGGCCTCATTTCTCATATATATATAGAGAGAACTGAGTCAAATTTATAAAAAAAATACAAGTGATATCCCAATTAATAAGTGATCAAAGGATATGAGTCGGTGGTTTTCAGATGAAGAAATCAAAGCTATCTATAGGTATATGAAAAAATTCTCTAAATCACTATTGACTAGAGAAATGCAAGTTAAAACAACTCTGAGCTTCCACCTCACACCATCAGATTAACTAATGTGACAAAAAAAGGAAAATGATAAATGCTGGAGAAGATGTGGGAAAACCAGTTCACTAATGCACTGTTGATGGAGTTGTGAAGTGACTCACCCATTCTGGAAAACAATTTGGAAATATACCCAAAGGTCAACCAGACTGTTTGATACAGCAAAACCACTACTAGGTCTATATCCCAAAGACACACAAACAAAGGGAAAATGATCTATTTGTACAAAAATATTTATAGCAGCTCTTTTTATGGTGGTTAAAAATTGGAAATTAAAGGTTTATCCATCAATTGGGGAATGACTAAACAAGCTGTAGTATATAATTGTAATGGAATATTATTGTGCTATAAAAAAAATACAAACAGAAGGACTTCAGAAAAACCTGGGAAGACTTACATGAACATGTGCGTAGTGGAATAAACAGAACCAGGAGAACTTTGTGCACAGTAAGACTAATACTGTTTGATGAAAAACTGTGAATGACAGTATAGCGACAACCAAACTGACATACCCAGGATAGCTACCAGCACAGGTTCTTAGACTGCTTTAATAGGAAGGGTAGCTGTTCAAGGGGTTAACAATCTTTTTTAAATTACATTCACTGAACTAGGGGAAAAGTCAGCACCCTGAACTTCAGAGAAAATACAAACTGAGAAAATACAAGCAGAAAAATAAAGACCGACAGGGCTCTGACTGCCTAAATCAACTATACACTTTACATACATTCCTGGATCCAGAGAACCTTTACCTCCGAGTAGTCAGGGATCTCTGAACATATGACTCAGAATCTTGACCAGGGAATCACAAGAAGCAAGCCCCCACAGCAAAATACCAACTTAGAGTTTATATACATTTCTCAGAGCAAGAAGGCACCACAACCCATTTCACTCAGTACCTAATTAGAAATTAGCAAAAGGTGTGAAAGCCTTCCTACAAGCAAGTCTTCCCTAAGCAAGCTGCCCTTAATGGGCTCCACGTGAGGCCTCTTAATGGGCGAGAAAAGATCTTAAATTCTATTAACATTACACACAGTTATACTCATCAACAATACCAAGACAATCCCAAAGAACTAAGGATGAACATACTGTCTCCAGAGAAAGAACTAATACTGTTTGAATACAGAGTGAAGTTTACTATATTCACTTTTCATTTTTTCTTTTTTTTTCAAATCTTCTTGTAGAAAATGTCTAATATGAAAATGCTTTACATAATTGCACATGTATAACCTATATCTGAATGCTGACCATCTCAGGGAGGAAGCAGGGGAGGATAGAATTAAGAGCTTAAAACTTTAAATGAAAAATGTTAGAAAATTGGGGGGTAATTTTTAAAAGATATTAAATAGGAATATTGGGGGAGTTTTAAGGAAGCCTCAGACAACATGCAAAGGCTAGCAGATGACAAAGAAAATGTTTAAAAACACAGAAATTTATAAAATATGTACATAGCGTTATACAATATCAACATATTTTAGCTTTTGATACCATAAGACTTCAGATTTCTTTCTTCTCTGGTACAAAGGGAGGGCCAAAAAAATTTTGCATGAATTTTCCATTTCAAGGGGAAGAGGGGTGTGCAGCATATCTCTAACTCCTCTGATGTGGAAGGGATAACGGTACTATATGCCAAGTGCTTTACTAGGAACTGGGATACAACTACAGAACAGAGACAGACAAGGAAATTATATTCTATAAGGAGGAGTCACCAATATACACCAAATACAATGTATATACAAGGTAAATACACAGTGTTGTGACAGGAATGATCAAGAAAGACCCTTTCTTGAAAGAAGTGTTACTTAATATGATTTCTGAAGAAAGCTAGAGATTGCCAGAGGAATAACTGATAATAGAGAATTATAGGAAATTGAGTTGATTATGCTTTTTGACAAAATTCTATGCTTTTTCTTACAATAGTATAAATATGAGGTGATTGATAATTACTAATAACTGAGGCTCAGAGGACTGACTTGTTGAAGGTCATATAACTAATAAATCTTAGAGCCAAGATTCAAGATCAAGGTCAACTTTCTTCCCTCCACATACATAAATTTTTCCATTACCTCTAAAATCCTTTTTTATCGAAAGGGATTGCTCATGTACAGCAAAGCCGAACAGGTAGGTCTATATTGTTCCAGATTAAAAAGTAACAGAAACCTTCTGGGGATTCTCAGAATAAATAGTGTCCCATGACCACAGTTTTAGCCTGGAGCAGATAAAGTATTTTATTGAATCCTGTAGCTGTGATTTCTAGTTACAAAACACTTTGCAGCTTTGATTTATTTCAATTCATTCTCAAAAGGATCTTTTGAGGGAGGCGATTTCCTATTAAGGGAATAGAGATAAGATCTATGGGATGGGGGAGGAGACTTATCAGTGAAGGTTTGCAAAGTCTCTTCAATTTAAAAATTTCCCAAGGTACTGATTAAGTGACTTTCCCAGATCACATGGCCAGTATGTGTCAGGAGAAGGTCTTTAGCCGAAGTTGTCCTGGTTTTGAAGCAGACTTTTTATCCAATATATAATGTTGATTCACAGCTCAGTGTTACTATCATGTTTGATAGTTTCAGTAAATTTTGACTCTTTATGACCCCTCTTGAATTTTTCTTGGCAAAGATTCTGGAGTGGTTTGCCATCTCCTTCTCCAGATCATTTTACAGATGAGGAAACTGAAGCAATCAGGGTTAAGTGACTTGCCTAGGATCACACAGCCAGTAAGTGTCTGAAGTCAGATCTGAACTCAGGAAGACGAGTCTTCCTGATACCAAGCCCAGCACTTTACCAACTATACCACCTAGTTACTCCCCATTATCACATTTCTACAGATAAAGAAAATAAGGCACAAGGTGTCACACAACCAAATGTGTAGTTGAGTCACGATGAAAATCTCTAAAGTTGGCTATTAGATAAATAGTGACCTTGAAGGAGTTTTCATAGATAATAGGGGCAGAAGCCATCAATACCTTAAAGAATCAAACAGTAATGCATTTAATTACTGCTCAGGGACATCCAGAAAAACATTCTCATTTGCAAGCAGAATGGGCTGCCTTTCATGGGGAGTAAAGGTCTTCATGGGGGTATCGGGTCTTTGTTGGAGGTCTTTGAGCAAGAACTACCACTAATTGGATATGTCACAGAGGGATTGTGTGTGTGTGTGTGTGTGTGTGTGTGTGTGTGTGTATGTGTGTGTGAGACTGTGGATTGGAGATGATGTCCACTGAGGATCTAGTTAGCTCTGAAATTCTATGACCCTATAATTAATGTTCCCTTTTTATAAAGTCAAGGGCAAATTCTTCAAGAATTTCAGGAAATATATTCTTCCTTCCCTTTTGATCAAATATTCAAATGAATATTTGACCAGTTTTCCCTGAGAAGCAAGTAGAAATATTTGTCTATAAGGCTTGATACTATATATAATGGACATTCATTGGTAGTCAAATAGATTTCGATCCATATTTTTTCTACCCATGAATCAGCTTTATTTTTTATCTTTTCCAAATTACAAATATGGAGAAGGAAGTTAGAGAGGACAGGACAGGAAGAGAGAGGAGAGAAAGAAAAGGGAAGGGGAAGGGGAGGAAAGAGGAGGGAAAGGGAAGGGAAGGGAAGGGAAGGAAAAGGAAGGAGAAGGGAGGGAGAAGGGAAGGGAGGGGAGGGGAAGGGAAAATTATTTGCAGACATGGGTTTAAAGGAAGAGGAAGCACAATATCTTAGAAGGATGTTCTCAGTCATTAGTGAGAGCCAGCTTTTGCCATAAAAGAAACTGTAATATGGAGAGCTGATGGCTCCTTTCTCAGTTGCTTCCTCTCTCCTCCCTACCAGCAAGAACTGGGACTGCTCAAATTTCAGAAAAACAAAACGTGCCTCTCAGATCAGCCAAGATCTCCATATCCCATCTGGTATTCCTTAAAGAGAATGACAACAACACAGTACTTTGAAACAGAATAATGTTTGAGGTAGATAAAAATGAGGATATCTGTGGGATTGGTGAGGTGATGGAAGATTTAATCATTTTTACAATAACATCTCTGTTCATGGTTTGCAGAAACTCTGTGGAATTTGATGGTATGAAAGCAAAATTTTTCATGTGATCTGCCTCCCTCCTTGTCTTCCTGTTTGGTATTAGGGAATTATTAGTGATAAGGTTGTTTGCTTCAGAGATAATCAAGATTTTTTGCTATTGAAGAACTCTGAAAATAATGAGAACTGATAAATTTGCTCAATAAAAAAAGCCTAAGCAAAGAATTCCAAGGCTTACTCATTTGAATCTTGCCAACTTTGTGTAACATCACATAGAAAAAGGGTGAAATGTGCCAGGCTACCATTCTGGGCACACAGATATCCAATATGTTCATGTGGATAGATTACTATTTTGGAAATGAAATATCCCATAATAGATACAGGTACTCAAACTCTGTGCCTACCTTCCCACTAATCTACCTGCTTTGATAGCAGCTGTCATACATATGGTTGAATCTTCTCTGTAGTGTTGGAGCTGGGTTGATATGTGCTTATATTTGCCTTTTTTTTCTTTTTCTAAATACTTTTTAGGAAGATAATTAGAAATGTGAACAAGAATTTATCAATACAAAGTAGGTTAAAAAGTCATCAGAAAATGCTGTGCCACATCTTCAGAAGACTGAAGAACTCTGATCAATGGTGGCCTGACCAACCATGATTCTTAGAGGCCCAATGATGAATTATGCTGCCCACCTCCTGACAGAAAGACGATGGATTCAAAATACAGAATGAGACACTTTTTTGGACATGACCAAAGGAGGCCTTGTTTTGTTGGTCTATGCATATTGGTTACAAAAGTTTTGTTTTTCTTTTCAATTGGGGAGGTGTAATGGAGAGAAAATAAATGATTGTCAGGTGAAAAAAGTCAGGTGTTATTTGTCTCTCAGTAAAACATTTGTCATTTGAACCAAAAAATGTTTCCTTCTGTCAGTTTCTTAGTTTACGTCCTTATGATTCGTAGAATGATGGAGCTTTCAAGGTGAAAGGACCCTCAGAGCTTATCTAGTCCAACTTCCTTTTGTAGATTAGGAAATAGGCTGAGGGGAACAAGGTGAAGCCAAAAGTCTCAAAACCAGGTTTCTGGGACCATCCTTCTTTCTTCTCACCTGGATTATTGCAACAATAGCTTATTATCGAACAATAGTTAGGACACATTGGGCCCAGGGTTCTCTGTCCCCAAGTCATCCTGTGCACTAATCCCAAATACATTGCCCTGATATTCAAGTGGCTCCTTATTTCACACCCCATCAAGTTTAAACTTACTTACCTCTCAAGGGCTTCTGCTATATGTCTTCACTCTGCTTGGCCAGTTGTATAAGCAATATTTCCAAAGACTCTCATCCTCCCCTCTAATCAAGCTGATGTGATAAATACAGGCCAAACTAGTCATCTTATTGTTCCTTGAACATTTTCAATCCCCATCTTTTTTGACTTCTGGAGAGCACTTGACATTGTTGATCACCTTTTCTTCCTGGATACTCTCTTGCTTCTTATATTTTGTGACCATTCCTATTTCTGGTTCTCCTTCTTTTTAATCCAACCACTACTACTTATCACTCCTTTACTGGTTCTACATCTACTGACCATGGGTATTCTCAAAGGATCTCAAAGGACTCTCCTTTTTTCATTCTATGCTCTCACTTATCAATCTCATCAGTTCTCTTGGGTTCAATCATGCTTTCCATTCATATCTCTCCTAGATCTAAATATCTGTCCCCCATCTCTCTTTTGAAATGTAGTCGCACATCTCCAATGAGCCCTTGGACATCTCAAATTGCTGACTATCTCATCTCTGAGTGATGATTTCCCCTTTTCATCTTCAGTAGCACCTTCTGAAGGCAAAAATAGTACAGAGAGATGTTAATTAATTCTGGACTCAGAGGACATGGATCTAACTCCTGCCACTGTAATTTTTGTGACTTTGTGACCCCACTTCTCTGGAATTCATTTTCCTTGTTTGTAAGGTTAAAAATTTTGTATGCCCTTTTACAATCTTTCCAAAACCAAATTTGTAATATTATACCTCTATTATATGACTGAGCAACACAAAAAAAATCTCTATAATGACACCCAGAAAGTGTTATCCAAGTTCATTTAGCATTAATTAGGGGCTATAACATATTGCAGGGCAGTTAGGTGGCACAAAAGATAGAATGCTTGGCCTAAAGTCAGGAAGACTCATCTTCCCAAGTTCAAATATGGTCTCAGACACTTACTAGTTATGTGGCCCTGAGCAAGTCACTTAACCCTGTTTGCCTCAATTTTCTCATCTGTAAAATGAGTTTGAGAAGGAAATGGTAATCACTCCAGTATCTCTGCCAAGAAGACTCCAAATGGGTGTCACAAAGAGTCAGAGAGGACTAAGCAAAAACAATCGCCACAAATTATAATTTATTTATTTTTTTATTTTATTTAATTTTAGCTTTTTTTTTTTGGAGAGGGAAGGTGGGGCAATTAGGTTTAAGTGACTTGCCCGAGGTCATACAGCTAGTTTTTTTGTGTTAAATGTCTGAGGCCAGATTTAAAAGCTAAGTGGTTTTTCTTTTGTTTTGGGTTCTGTTTTTGTTTTTTGCTTTATGGAGGGCAATTGGGGTTAAGTGACTTGCCCAAGGTCACACAGCTAGTAAGTGTGTCAAGTGTCTGAGGTTGGATTTGAACTCAGGTCCTCCTAACTCCAGGACCAGTGCTCTATTCACCGTACCACCTAGCCACCCCTAATTTATTTCTTTAACTGGATAGTGTGGACTCCCAAACTATACTGCAAACCCTCAAATGTAGGATTCATAGTGTTGCTTTTTTGATCCATGGTTCTTCCTAACATTGAGCAGAATTGATCAAGCATTGGACTGTTTCACTCAGAGATGGAGTATAATGGAGTGTAGCAGTTCTCAAATTTTCTGATCTATGCCCCTTTATACTTTTACAAATCCCTGAGTACCTCCAAAGAACTTTTGTTTATGTGGATTATTTCTATCAATCCTTTGAATATTTTCAAATATTTTTCAAATAGTTATTATTTATTAAACACAATACTTATTTATTTTAAACATTTGTTAAATGTATTTCCATAAATACATATTAATTTATGTTAAATTATTTATTCTGTTTAATAAATAAATCTTTGTTGACTTAAATAATAAATCTATTACTTGTTGACATAAATTATAGATTTTATGAAAAATAACTACATTTCTCCTAACAAAAAATAGTGAGGAGACTGGCACTGTTTTACATATTGTTGCCAGTCTTTCTAATGTCTGTTCAATAGAAGACAGCTGGATTCTCCTATCCAATTCTACATTAAATCTGCTATATTTTGTTTTGGTTGAACATATGAAGAATATCTGGCCTCACACAGACATGTTGTTGGAAAAAGGAGGAAGGGAAATATTAGTAGACAGGTAACATCTTAGTAGTATTATGAAAATAGTTTTAATTTCTCACATCCCTCAAAAGCACATCAGAGAAACCTTACTCCACCCCCTCAACCCCTACCACCCTCCCCCCCCCACTCCCCATTCCTGCTTCTCATTAGGGGACCACAGACCATAGTTTGAGAACAGCTGGTATTGTAAAGAGAGAACTAACCTTTCTCAGGGCAGAAAGACATGGGCCTAAGTCCAGCTTCCAACATGCATTAATATATGGCTCTAGCTAAGTCACTTGGACTCCTAATATCCCAAGCAACTATCTAAAAGTAAAAGTTACAGATAAATGAGTAGAGTATCTGCTTCTGTGGAGGGTGTTTCTATGGAGGGAGTTCTGTACACTGAAGAAATCATAGATCCAGACCCCAAATAAATAAATAGATAGATAAATAAATAAGGCCACTTTGCCCAAAGAATTAAGTTTATCTGTGGGTAAGGGTGATCATTTATACACCGGTAAAAGCTTTATGATTCAGTTTTCTTTAGTCTAAGCATAGGACTATCCTACTTTGTCCTGAATATTCCAATTCATAATACTCAAGGTAGATAAAATGTATGATATGTAGAATAACATCCAAAGTAATTGCTGGGAAAATCCTCTCCTTTCTCACTATTAAGAGGCAGGGAAGGGTAAGGGAGGATAGGAGAAATGAAGGACAGGAGAAGGGAAGGCACTCAAAGAAGCAATAGTCTTGAGAATGCATAATCTGAAACAGACTTGTTAAAATACCTTGGTATGTGTCCATTAAAGGCTTCCCAAACCAGAAAAGGTTAAAGAATTCACTGTATACAATTCTAGTCTAAGTATAGAGGGATATTGAGCCACATCACAATTAGCAAACCTCTCTCCCTTTGACCCCAAGCTGAAAAACACACTCCACATTTGCACATTAATCCATTTATTTTCATTAAATAATTCACTTCCTGAGACCTCTTCCTCAGGGATCTGTACAATGTCTCAGCCTCTTCAGCATGTCTTGGGACTGTACTAAGTAAATTTCACTTACACTGAATGTGGGAGCAGATTCTGTTGTATTCTGAAACCACTATATAATCATTAATTCAACCAATGATGACTTAAACAGGCTATATGACTCTCAGGTAATTATCTATAGTTTATTACCCCTGTAAGAGTTAGTTTAAACACTAAAGCTCTGGCTTACCCAGGCTCATCTAATCAGTACAAAATGAAGATTTAGAATGAAGTCTTCCCAATTTCCTCTGCTATATTTGGATGGCTAGGCCATTCTTCTAGTTGAAGGCTGACTGACTTATTAAAAAAAAGCAATTAAAGGAATTAAGAATGTATTTTTCTCTGACAGGCTCACATTGTACTTGAAAGGTGGAGTATGAATGACTTCACAGAGCAGCTATAAATCTTTTGTGGAAAAAAGAATAGATCTTAACCTATGAACAAAAAAAATTATCTCTAGGGGGAAAATGTGATATGCCTCAATCTATATATAGCAGCAGAGACAAAATGGAGGATGTTAAAGTTGCTTCTCACATCTGGAATTTTGGCTCTGGAAGTGATGACTACCATGGTCGTCCTTTCTTTTCTTTCTTTCTTTTTTTTTTTTTTTTTTTGCTTTTTGGAGGGGGGAATACAGGGCAATTGGGGTTAAGTGACTTGCCCAAGGTTACATGGCTAGTTTTTTGTGTTAAGTGTCTGAGGCCGGATTTGAACTCAGGTCCTCCTGGATCCAGTGCTGGTGCTCTATTCAGTGTGCCACATAGCTTCCCATTGGTCATACTTTCTTCGAGGAACATCCCTTTGACTTGTCTTGAAGGGTGGAGATTTCAAACCAGTGTTTTATGAACTACTCAATCAGCATTTACGTGGTACCTACTCTGTGCCAGACACACTAGGAAAGGAAATAGCAAACCATTCCCATATCTTTGCCAAGAAACCATGGTCCATGAGGCCATGAAGAGTCAGACATGACTGAATGACTGACCAACAAATGTGCCAGATACTGTGCTAAGTGATGGAGATACAAAAAGAGACAAAAATTAGTCCCTGTCCTCAAGGAACTCACAATCTAATGGAAGAAACAACAAGTAAATAAGTATATACAAACAAGCTATATATAGGATAAATAGGAGGAAAAAGCTTATGGATGGAAGGCACTAGAATTAAGAGAGGCTGGGGAAGTCTTCCTATAGAAGATGAGATTTTGGTTGAGAAATGAAAGAAGCCTGGGCAGCCAGGAGACAGAAATGTGGAGAGAGATCTCTGCAGAGTTCCTTAGAAAGCAAAAACACTAAGCACAAAGCAGACTACCACCACCATAATAATAATAATAGTTGGCATTTATATAGTCTTTACTATTCTAAATCATTGGACACATGTGATGGCCTTTGACCCCCCAAAAGACTATGAGTTAGGAAGAAAAATCTCATCTCCCTTTTTTTCAGATGAGGAAATTGGATCCAGTCTGGTTATAATTTAGTAGATTGATGGAAGGATCTATTTTTTTCCATTCTTATATTCCTAACCATTTTCAAATGCCTGACACAGAATGGAAAATAATTATTCAATGAAATGAATTGACTTACAAAACACACCCAAGGTCACAAAGCTTGTAAGTGGCTATGCATGTTGGGGAGGGGTAAGAGGAAGGCTGTTCCAGAGCCCAAACATCATTATCCCTAGTCTAGGAAACTTTTCACTTCACCACATTGTCTCAATAATTGTTTAGCCCAATGTAAAACAGAACAAAAATATTTATCATATTCATTGACCACTGACCACGTTCCAGATGCTGTGTTAGATTCTGGAGAGAGCAGAATGGGAAAAAAGGCACAATTCCTGATCTCAAGGAATTTACAATGGAGCAAGATATAATCTTATAGTAGTGCAATCTAGGCATATGCACAAAAACACTAGCAGATAAGGTAGAAGATGATGTAGATGTCAAATACAAGTAATGGGAGAGTTGAAAATCAGAGAGATCAGAGATTCAGAGGAGTAGGTATTTATTAATGACTTTTGGCATCAAGAATTAGGATCCCTGGGGCGGCTAGGTGGTGCAGTGAGTAAAAGCACCACCCCAGAGTCAGGAGGACCTGGGATTGGTTCTGGCCTCAGTACTTAGCACCCACACATAAATAACTAGCCATGTAACCTTGAGCAAGTTACTTAACCTCAATTGCTTTAAAAAAAAAAAAGAATTAGGATCCTGAAATGTTAGAGATGGATGGATCCATGATCTCATCTTTCCAATGCAAATTGTAAGAGATGTGCATGGCCATCCAGTGTGACCAATGTCCATGTCTGACAAAGGAGATCCACCTGCTAGAATGGAGGCAGTCCTTGCCTTTTATTTTTATGTGCCAATGGAACATTCTGGTTGTCCATCTGTCATCATTTGCTCTTGCTTCATTACCAGCATATCTCTTCTTCCTATTATGTAATTCCTTGATGATATTTTACCCTCTGTTCTTTTTGGAGCCCCTCATTTGTTATATATTGCAGCTGCCCACATCCACCAGCTACTTCTTCTTTGACTTCTGAATGATGTCTTTAATTTCCCACAGACTGTTGTACTTTGTGTCTTACAGTCACATAGCAACACCAGGAGAATACTGAAATCCAAAAAGTGAAAGCTCAAGGTCATTAAAGGAGCTTTAAAATATTCAAGGGCCATCCATCCTACTCTATTCTACCTGTTCATTTATTGGCTCAACTCATTATTCCAGATACACATACTGATAGAAATTCTCTATAGACTGTCCATCCAAAAGCACATTGTAATCTGGGCAACAGGCATGCCTCATCCAGTTGGTCTTCCTTAAGTGAAATGTCAGTCCTCTCTCCCAATCTCCTTCCCTCCACCCCTCATCAATTCTTTTTATTTTGGAGGGGGGGGAGGTAGGGCAATTGGGGTTAAGTGACTTGCCCAAGGTCACAGGCTTGTTTTTGTGTTATGTGTCTGAGGCTGGATTTGGACTCAGGTCCTCCTGATTCCAGGGCCAGTATTCTATTCACTGTGCCTCATCAATTCTTAAACCTTTATCGATCTCACTTTCGTCTTTCTTTCCTTGTTACCTAGTAAAGTGTCTGGCATATAATAGGTGCTTAATAAATGCACATTTGTGTTGCTGCTGCTACTATCCATAGAAATAGAAAACAGGAAAGATCATCTTACCTCCCTGGAGGAAGGAGAGAGTGAAGTCAAGATGATAAGATGCTAAACTCACCCAGGAACATTTAAGGAAAATTAAATAAATTAAAAGAAGGAAGAGGAGGTGGAGAAGTTGCTTGGGATTGATTCAGGGATCCACTGAGCTCTTTCCAAAAGATTTGGCCAGATCTTTTGAAGTATCTGACATTTTTATTTTGCTTCTCAACAATGTTCTTTGCTCATGATTTTCCCTCACTTTAAAACTAACCCAATCATTCAGCAAGTTAAGCACCTCTTCGATGTCAGACATTCTGCTCAATGTTTAAAGCTTTAAATGCCAAACAAGAGGAGGTTTTTTAATATTTTATCATTGAGGTAATAGGGAAACAATATAATTTATTGAGTAAGAAGATGACATGATCACAACTATATTTAGTAACCATGTAAAAGATGGACTAGAAAGGGAAGAGACTTAAAACAGGGAAGCTATTGCTTTGGTCTAGGGAAGAGAAGATGACAGCCTTAACCAAGAGGGTATCTGTGGGAGTGGAGAGGAGACAGATGTTGAGAGAAGTCATAGAAATAGAAATGGAAATTGCAGGGATGCTTATCAATTGGTGAATGACCTAACAAATTGTGCTATATGAATGTGATGGAATACTACTGTGCTATAAGAAATTATGAGCTCAATGGTCTTAGAAAAATATGGAAAGACTTGCATGAAATAATGAAGAACAAAATGAACAGAACCAAGAGAACATCATATATAGTAACAGCAATGTTGTTTTGTTTGTTTCGTTTCGTTTTGTTTTTTGCTTTTTGGAGGGCAATTGGGGTTAAGTGACTTGCCCAAGGTCACACGGCTAGTTTTGTGTGTGTGTGTGTGTGTGTGTTAAGTGTCTGAGGCCGGATTTGAACTCAGGTCCTGAACTCAGAAGAGCAATATTGTTTTAAGAATGACTTTGAGTGAATAAGTTATTTTGACCATTTTAAACACTTAATAAATATATAAATACAAAATAAAGCTATAAAGGACAATATGATGAAAGATTCTATCTGCATCTAGAGAAAGAGATGATAAATAAAAGTATGTATAGAATAATTTTACGTGTGTGTGTGTGTGTGTGTGTGTGTGTGTGTGTGTGTGTGTGTGTAATGGTAGCCACCTCTAGGACAGGTAGAAAACAAAGGGATTTACATGAGAATTTTGTTGTATATTTGAAAGGAATAGCAAGTTGGGTAAAGCAGATTTGCAGTTTCTTGTACAATCATCTTTTTATTGTGCTATGTTATGGAAATGCATGTTTTATTCCATAAATATGTATTAATGTAATGAAAAATAAAAGGGAAAAAAGAAATAGAAACAAAAAATCTGGCAACCAGTTAGATATGCTGACTAAATTTGAGTGAGGAGTCAAACAGGACACTGAGCTTATGAACCTGAGTGACTGGGAAGGATTGTAATGAGGAAGGACAGTGACTGGGAAGGACAGAATGAGGAAGTTCAGGAGGAAGGTGGATTTGGGGACAAAGAATGAATTTTGGGGGAATATTCAGTTTGAGATGCCTATGAGACATCTAGTTCAAAATGAGTAGTAGGAAGGTAGTGATGCCAGACTAGAGGTCAGGAGAGAGATTTGTTCTCTGATATGAAATGTCCAGTTGAAGAAAGTAAAGATAAGATTTGGTTTTTCCATAGCAAGGCTCTGTAGGGTTAGAGGCAAGGGAGCAAGACAACAGAAGGAGTGCTAGGCATGGACTCAGGAAGACTTGAATTCTCCTCAGTGTCGTCTAGATACTTACTTATCGATATAACCTAGGGCAAGTCAATTAATCTCTATCTGCCTGTTTCCTCAATTGCTTAATGTGGATCATATTAACAAGTACTTGGTAGGGTTGTTGTGAAGTTTAATGTGAAAATGTATGTAAAAGTTCTTCGAACAGTGGCTGGCACACAGTAGGTGCTTTATGAATATTTTACTTATTGACCAAGGCACTTAGCATAGTGCCTGGAACATAGTAGGTCCTTAATAAATGTGTATTCCATTTTCTTTTTCTCTATTTTTAAGTACAAGTAGATTAGGTTACTGCCCATGTTACTTATTTGTTGTCGTTGTTGAGTTATTTTCAGTTGTGTCCAACTCTCTATAACCCCATTTGGGGTTTTCTTGACAAAGATACTAGAATCGTTTGTCATTTCCTTCTCTAGCTCATTTTACAGATAAGGAACTGAGGCCATCAGGATTAAGTGACTTGCCCAGGTTCATACAGCTAGTAAGTGTCTGGGGCCAGATTTGAACTCAGGTCTTCCTGACTTTAAGGCTAGCACTCTATCCTCTATGTCACTGGCTAAAAAGTTTTATGCCTCAAAATGGGAATCTCTTCAGCCTGCCATCTGCTAGAAATGTACAGTTGAGACATTGTCTTCTCCCAGAATCCACTTTTTAAAAGAAAACATCCTCAGCAGAGATAGCACAATGTTGCCATTAATACCTTATTTTCAGTGGCTCATAGGACCATAGACCTAGAGTAGTAAGGGACCCTCAGAGGTGATCTTATTAAGTCTCGTCATTTTACACGCAAAGAAACTAATGTTTATGGAGGTTATATGACTTGTTCAAGGTCACGGAGCTTGTATGTTCCATAAGGAAGATCTAATACCAATCCTCTGACACCAAAGATGGTGCTTTTTCCACTGATTCATCAGATGTTAATTAATCACCTTCTGGGCTCTGGGATAATGAAACACACAGTGGATAAATCCTAATAGAGAAGAAAGGAAGGGGAAGTTCTGGAGCAGGAAAGAGTGTCCAGCAGAGGGGGTGAGGCACTAAAGTCAGGGACCAAAACCAGGTTACTAGGAGGTTTTCTGTAAGAATAGGGTCACAAAGTTAGCAACAAACAAGGAATGGTATGGTTCGTTTAAGAGAGGGTCTAGACACCAGAGATTCTACATCATGTAGGGAAAAAGCAAGTTTTTTAAAGCTGACTTTATACTGTCTTCAGTGCCATTGTGATATGGCAAGACAAATCTATCCTTTATGTGAGTTAAAGCAAAGTTTATGAAAGCCTAGAGAAGTGGAAACTTTTGATGGCTC
Organism: Gymnobelideus leadbeateri; assembly: GCA_011680675.1. NCBI lineage: Eukaryota > Metazoa > Chordata > Mammalia > Diprotodontia > Petauridae > Gymnobelideus > Gymnobelideus leadbeateri. The sequence continues at coordinate 101,640 of WOXC01000098.1, forward strand.
CATTGTAAGGGGCTGGCTTTTTCCTCCCAGTTTTACCTGGAGTTGTACATGGCTTTGGCTACTTTACCTTGTGGGAAGTCCAGTCAGAACTTATTTAGTATGATTACCATTTTTCACTGGGATCTTTTATATGGCTGATGGTCGGGTCCTATACTGGTTGTGAACTCAAGCACAGAGAACATGCATAGAGTGATTCAGAGCAGTTGTCCTACTGTTCAGTCTTAGGAATCATGCATCTACTACTTCAAAACTGAGCTCAATCCCCAAACTGGTTAACATTACCCATTGGTGGATATGTCCACGACAAACTGTGATTCATTGAAAACTTTGCCTAGCATCATCCAAGGGAAGTATTCTTACTCTTTTCCTGTAATGACCACTGCCTCTAATAAAGTATGTTGAATTCGCCAGATCTATGCTTCAGATCTTATCTGCAGCCCTGGGAATGATGTGACCAAAATTCAAGAGACCTGCCACTAGATGGTAGTCTTTTCATCAGGTTTCAAAGAGTAGAATCCTGAGTTTCTTCAGACTCCAGTATGGGAGATAGTGTTACCTGCAATGGTATTCCTCAAGCTAAAAGTAACCAAATTCGTAGTCTTGCTGATGGACCTTCTATGATAAAATGAAATTTTTTCTCTCCTTCTTCTTTCTTTCTTTCTTCTTTCTTCCTTTCTTTCTTCCTTCCTTCCTTCTTCCCTCCCACTTCCTTTTTCTCTCCTTTTCCTCCTTCCCTCCTCCCTTTTATTTCTCTCCTTCCTTTCTTTTTCTTTCATTCTTTCTCTTTTTCTTTCTTTCTCACTTTCTTTCCTTCCTTCCTTCTTTCCTTCCTTCTTTCCTTCTTTCCTTCCTTCTTTCTTTCTTTCTTTCTTTCTTTCTTTCTTTCTTTCTTTCTTTCTTTCTTAACTTCTTTCTTTCTCTCCTCAACCTTGCCCTCCCAGTCAGTTTTTCCTAAGAAGGTACTAATTGGACTTTGACCTTCATCCTACCTGCTTCAATCTTGAAAACTATGAAGGTCCAAAAGAGTGAGGCGTGGTGGTTGTGAGAATTATCTTAAGGTGAAATCTCTCACTGTCCATTCCCTATATTTTGTAGTCTTCCTATCAGTCAGTTCTTTAAGAGATCTGACCCCTATCCTATAGCATTTATTTTTTTATATCAGTTAAGTAGCATTCTAAATACACTGTTGCACACTATATCATTAATCAAGAATATGTTGCATTATAGTTACTTATATACATTCTTTGGGGTCCATAGAAGGAAGTAACCCCCTACACAAGTAGAAAGGACAATCTGCTAGACTGTTTCTCCTTTAGAGACAATCCAACTGCCTGCTGCTTTCAATACTAATTTGTTCTTTCACTTTTAAGCATAGAGAAAAATATGGGAAGGGAGGGATAATAATGGACTAAGTGGGTTTAGTTGTAAGAGATCTCTAACAAAGCATTCATTTTCAAAACAATTTGTTTCTGGTTAAAAATAAAGAGTTCAATTAGTGTATCAGATTAAATATATGACATACAGAAGCAAATGAATTTAGTAGGTTAGTGTTCAGTAATCACAAAGGACTCACTCTTTGTTAAAAACTGGGGAAAACAAGAAAGCAGTTTGCAAAAATTAGATTTAGACCAACACCTCACACTATATACCAAGATAAGATCCAAATGTCTACATGCTAGACATAAAAGTTTAAATCACAGAGAAATTAGAAAAACAAAGAAGAAATTACCTCTCCTATCTATGGATAGAGAAAGCGTTCATGACCAAGCAAGGGATAGAGAAGATCAGCAGAGGTAAAATGTACAATTATGATTACACAATTTTTTAAAAATCTTACACAAACAAATCCCTAACGGCTAATATCAGAAGAGAAATGGTCATCAAGGGAAAGATAATCTTTGTAACAGATTCCTCTGACAAAGGTCTCATTTTCAAGATATCTGAGGAATACACTCAAATTTATATGTAAAAGCCATTTCCATTTCTAAAGGGTAAATGGTCCAAGTATATGAAAAGGCCATTCTTTAAGAAAGAAACCCAGGTAGAAACAGCGAGTCCAAGCCTCTCTGCCCCCAGATTCTCCACAAACTACGTAAAAAAGGACTCTGAAAAACTTCTGGAGCCCCAGCACCCACAGAACGACACAGAGAAGCTAACCTCCCGCTGAGGACAGCCCAGCACCCTGCAGGAAGGACCAGTGCAGTGGTCTGGGAGCCGGCAGCGCGCAGAGCGCAGGAGCCGAGCCGAGCCCAGGTCCATGTGAGCCGAGGTTTTAGCCCCAGGGCAGCAGGGCCAGCAGCCGGCTGGAGGAACCCTAGAACACCAGGAACTGTGGAGATTCCAGAATTATCAACATAGACTTGCCTAGGACAAAGTAAGAGGTTAGTGTCCTATGGACTTTGGGACCTGCATTTGGGGAATGCGTCAGCTCCCTCCCCTGGGGGCTAGAAGCCGCTGAGGAGACACGCCATTGTGTAGTTTTCATAGGCATTTCCGGCTCCCAGCCTACAAATCGTGGGGAGATCCAGCGATCAGTCTTGGGGGGTAATCGCTCTTGCTTTAACCTTCCTGGATCTGGATTGTGATCTAGGGTGGAAGTCGTGGGTGGGTTTACAGCTTGCCAGAAACGGAAGTTGCCCCCCACACGTTCGGGACGAAAATTCCTCTAGCTGGCCTTAAAGCCATAGTGTGGCAACAAGCCCAAAAGTCAAGCAATTAAGTGGCAACATGCCAAGGCAAAGGAAACAGAAAAATGCAACCCTAGACTCCTATTTTGGGGGCATAGAGCGGGAAAAGGACTGTGAGCTCAGAAGTCCTACTCCAAAAGCCCCAGGGGAAAACATGAGCGGGTTGCAGGCCATAGAGGACCTTAAGAAGGACTTTAAAAATCAAATCAGAGAAGTGGAGGAAAAATTAGAAAGAGAAATGAGAAGGATGCAGGAAAAGTATGAAATGAGGGTCAACAGCCTGACTGAGGAAAACAACACCTTAAAAAATAGACTAACTCAAATGGCAAAGGAGGCCCAAAAGGGCAAGGAGGAGAAGAATGCCTTAAAAAGTCGAATTTGCCAGATGGAAAAAGAATCTTAAAAGTTCACTGAGGAGATTCATTCCTTCAGAGTTAGACTGGAGCAAATGGAAGCTAATGACTTTATGAGAAATCACAATGCTGTTAAGCAGATCCAAACAAATGAAAGATTAGAAGGCAATGTGAAATATCTCATGGGAAAAACCACTGACCTGGAAAATAGATCCAGGAGAGGTAATTTAAAAATTATTGGACTACCTGAAAGCCATGATCAAGGAAAGAACCTAGAAATCACCCTTCAAGAAATTCTCAAGGAAAACTGCCCTGACATTTTAGATCCAGAGGGCAAAATAGAGGTTGAAAGAATCCACCGATCACCTCCTGAAAAAGATCCCAAAAAGAAAACTCCCAGGAATATTATAGCTAGGTTCCAGAATCCCCAGATCAAGGAGAAAATACTCCAAGCAGCCAGGAAGAAACAATTTTAATATTGTGGAAACACAATCAGAATAGCCCAGGACCTGGCAGCTTCTATACTGAGGGATCGAAGGGCATGGAATATGATATTCCAGAGGGCAAAAGAACTGAGAATGAGCCCAAGGGTCACCTACCCAGCAAAACTGAGTATTTTGTTTCAGGGGAAAATATGGTCATTCAGTGGAATAGAGGACTTTCAAGCATTCTTGAGGAAAAAATCAGAGTTGAATAGAAAATTTGACATCCAGACGCAAGAAGTAAGAGACGCCTGAGAAGGTAATCAGGGAAAAGAAATCAAAAGGAACTTATCAAAGTTGAACTATTTACATTCCTATATGGAAAAGCAATATCTGTGACTGATGATATCTTTCTCACTATGAAAATAATGGAAGAAGGGGTGTGGTCATATGAATACATATGTGAATGTGTGTGTATATGGTTACAGTTATATATGGATAGAGGGCATAGGTTGAATTTGTTGGGAAGGGAGAATACTCAAGGGATGAAATTATGAGGTGAGAGAGGAAAGTGGCAAGAGGAGATGGGGAGAGACAGGGTAGGGTAAACTATCCCATGTAGGGGAAGTGGTTGCAAAGGAGGGGGAGAATAAGGAAGGCTAAAAAGGCAAAACCACATTCACATTGAATTTGGCTCAGGGAGAAAATGACATACATACTAAATGGGATATCTCAACCTGCAGCAGGATAGGGGGAAGGGAGATGAGAGGAGGGATGATGGATGGGAGGGCATCCTTGGGGGGAGGGGAGGTTGGAAGTACCCACAATAGAAGAGGGACAGGATCATGTAGGGAATGGACCAGGTGGGGGTGGGATGAGTGGGAGGGAATTATAAGCAGCCTTGTACAATATATCTACTATGATAATGTTTTGCATAGCTAGACATGTACAACATATACTGAATTACTTATCTCCCAAGAAGGAATGGGTGACAAGGGAGGAAGGAAATGGATCTGAAATTCAAGGTCGTAACATTAAATGTTTCAAATATATATATAAATACTATTATTAATACTCTTTTGCCTGTAAATGGGAGATAAGATGTGCAGGCATTGGGACACAAAGATTCATCTTCCTCTAATGGAAAAGTCGATGGGGGTATGGGAGAAGGTATGGGAGAGAGCAGATTGGAGGAAGCGAGATCTTGTGGGACTGCTATTCTGGGAGGTTGGGTAGGGGAATAATGGGGGGAAAATGATTGTAACTCAAAATCTGGCAGAAATGAATGATGTAAAACAGAAGTTAATAAAGTATTTGTTTAAAAAAAAAAAAAAAAAAAAAAAAACCTTACCAACAAATGCAACAAAGCAGAAATAATAAATACATCTTTTTCAGACCATCAAAAAAAAAAAAAAAAAAAAAAGAAAGAAACCCACCTTGAATCCATCAGATTAGTAAGAGTGAACCTCTAAAAATAACAAATATTGGTAGGACTGGGAGAAAACAGACATATTAATATACTGTAGGTAGAACTCTGAATTAGGGCACCCAATGTCCAACAATTCTGGAAAGCAATTTGGAATTATGCATAAAAAAGTATTAAACAGTTCAGGCCCTTTAACCCAACTATACCAGTGCTAGGCCTATACCTCAAAGAGATCAGAGACAGAGGGAAAGGCCCTATATGTACAAAAATGTTTAAAGCCACTCTTTTGTAATGGTTCTCCTTCTGACTCTTTGGAATTTACCTCTCTGCCTTCTCAACCTGGACTACCCCCTATCCTGTCATCTTTTTTTCTTCTCAAGGTCTCCATTTTGGGGAGTGGCACACACTGGCACACACTGGCAGTCCTTTACTCTTACTCTGGTTCTTCTTCTTACTTTACTGACTTTACCATCATGTTCCTATGCAAATATATCCCCCCACACACCCTCTTTCAGTTTTTTTAATATGCTTTCTTCACCCCATGAGAATGTAAGCTCTTTGAGGGCCAGAACTATATTTCTTTCGATTTGTATTCCCAGTTCGTATCACAGTGAAAATGTTTAATAAATACTTGTTGATTAACAACAATAACAAAAAAAGCTTGGAAACCAAAAGAGTTGTGATATATGAATGCATTGGAAAATATTATTGTGCTATAAAAATAAGGAAAAAAGAGTTTCAAAGAGAGATGAAGAGATGTGTATAATTTTATGCAGAATGAAGTGAAAAGAACCAGAACAAATTATATCATATCATCAATATTACAAAAAATGAACAATTATGAAAAGCTTAAGAACTCTGATCAACTGCAACCATGATTCCAGGGAACTGAAGAAGAACATTGCCCACCTCATGAGAGAGATGATAGACTAATGTGCAGAATAAGAAATGTCTTTTTGGATATAACCACTGTGAGAATGTGTGTTGTTTGACTCTGCGTGTATGTGTGTCTATATGTGTGTGTGTGTTGTGCATGTACATAAACACATACATATTATATATAATAAGATACCTAATATTTATATAGTGGTTATTATGTGCCAGGCACTGAACCAAGAGTTCCCCATTTTACAGATGAGAAAACTGGGACAAACAGAGGTTAAATGACTTGTCCAGGGTCATATAGCTAGTAAGTGTGTGAGGCCAAATTTGAACTCAGATCTTCTCATTCCAATAACCCAGCAATGAGACATGTCGGTGGCATGGTGGATAAATCAATAAATTTGGAAAGTTTATTGACTTATCCACCATGCCACCGACATGTCTCATTGCTGGATTATTTTTATTTCTTAGACATATATATGCATGCATATGTGTATGTGTGTATATATACATACATATATGTACACATATATAATGCACACACACAAACTTTTTGAACATAGACATAATCTGTTACAACAGAATGAGCACTGAGATTGAAGTCAGGTGACCTTAAGCTGAGTCTTTGCTTTGCTCTTTGCTAGCTCTATGATGTCTGGTAGTAATAATAACAATAATAGTTGTTATGTAGCACTTTAAGATTTGCAATTTCATTGTTGTTTGGTTTTCAATTGTGTCTAACTCTCCATGACCCCATAGACTATATAGTCCAACAGGCCCTTCTAGCCTCCACTATCTCTCAAAGTCTGTCCAAATTCATATTCACTGTTTTCATGACAATATTTATCTATCTTATCTTCTGTCATCCTCTTTTCCTTTCACCTTCAATCTTTCCCGAATTTAGAGACTTTTCCAATGAGTCCTGTCTTTTCATTTTGTGCTCAAAGTATTTAAGCTTCACCTTCAGTATTTGGCCTTCCAATAAACAGCCTGAATTAAGTTTTCTTTGGAGCGGGGAAGGCAAGGCAATTGGGGTCAAGGTCACACAGCTATTAAGTGTCAAGTGTCTGAGGCCAAATTTGAACTCAGGTCTTCCTGACTCCAGGGCGGGTGCTCTATTCACTGCACCACCTAGCTGCCCCCAATTAATTTCTTTAAGTACTGAGTGTTTTAACCTTCTTGATGTCCAAGGGACTCTCAAAACTCTTCTCCAGTACCACAATTTGAAAACATTAATTCTCCAGTGTTCAGCTTTCCTTATGGTCCAACTCTCAAAGTCATACATTGCTACTAGAAAGATCAAAACTTTGACTATACAGACCATTTGTCAGCAAGGTGATGTCTCTGCTTTTTAGTATGCTGTGCAGATTTATCATAGGTTTCCTTCCAAAGAGCAAGTATCTTTTAATTTCTTTTTTCTTTTTTTTAACAAATGCTTTATTAATTTCTTGTTTACATCATTCACTTCCGCCATATTTGAGTTACAATTTTCCCCCATTTTTCCCCTACCCACCACCCCAGAATAGCAGTCCCACAAGATATCCCCTCATCCAATCTGCTCTCTCCCATATCTTCTCCCATACTCCCTTCGACTATACCATTAGGGCGAGGTGAGTCTCTGTGCCCCAATGCCTGAACATCTTATCTCCCAATTACATGGAAAATAGTATTAATAATAGTATTATATATATATATATATATATATATATATATATATATATATATATATATTTGAAACATTTAATTTTAGAACCTCGAATTTCATATCCATTCCCTTCATCCCTTGTCACCCATTCCCTCTGGAACACAAGCAATTCAGTATGTGTTGTACATGTACATCTGTAAAACATTACCATAGTAGATATATTGTAAAAGGCTGCTTATAATTCCCTCCCACCCATCCCACCCCCCACCTAGTCCATTTCCTACTTTGATCCTGTCCCTCTTCAAAAGTGGGTACTTCCAACCTCCCCTACCTCCAGAATGCCCTCCCTTCCATCATACCCCCCTCTCATCCCCCTCCCCCCTACTCTCTTGTAGGGTGAGATATCCCATTTAGTATGTATGTCATTCTCTCCTTGAGCCAGATACAATGAGAATATGGTTTTGCCTTTTTGCCTTCCTATTCTTCCCCTCCCCTGCAGCCACTTCCCCTTGCTTCTTCTACATGAGATAGTTTACCCTACCCTGTCTCTCCCCATCTCCTCCTGCCACTTTCATCTCTCACCTCATAACTTCACACCTTAAGTATTATCCCTTCCCACCAAATTCAACCTGTGCCCTCTATCCATGTATAACTGTAAAAACATATACACACATTCACATATGTATTCATATGCCCATATACCCTTCTTCAATTATTTTCATACTGAGAAAGGTTTCATCAGTCACAATTATTGTTTTTCCATGTAGGAATGTAAATAGCTCAACTTTGATAAGTTCCTTTTGATTTCTTTTCCCTGATTACCTTCTCAGGCATCTCTTGCTTCTTGTGTCTGGATGTCAAATTTTCCATTCAACTCTGATTTTTTCCTCAAGAATGCTTGAAAGTGGGGCGGAGCCAAGATGGCGGAGTAGAAACAGATCCTCCAAGCCTCTCTGCCCCCAGATTCTCCACAAACTATGTAAAAAAGGACTCTGAAAAACTTCTGGAGCCCCAGCACCCACAGAACGACACAGAGAAGCTAACCTCCCGCTGGGGACAGCCCAGCACCCTGCAGGAAGGACCAGCGCAGTGGTCTGGGAGCCGGCAGCGCGCAGAGCGCAGGAGCCGAGCCAAGCCCAGGTCCACGTGAGCCGAGGTTTTAGCCCCAGGGCGGCAGGGCCAGCAGCCGGCTGGAGGAACCCCAGAACACCAGGAGCTGTGGAGATTCCAGAATTATCAACATAGACATGCCTAGGACAAAGTAAGAGGTTAGTGTCCTATGGACTTTAGGACCTGTATTTGGGGAATGCGTCAGCTCCCTCCCCTGGGAGCTAGAAGCCGCTGAGGAGACACGCCATTTTGTAGTTTTCAGAGGCATTTCCGGCTCCCAGCCTACAAATCATGGGGAGATCCAGCGATCAGTCTTGGGGGGTAATCGCTCTTGCTTTAACCTCCTGGATCTGGATTGTGATCTAGGGTGGAAGTTGTGGGTGGGTTTATAGCTTGCCAGAAACGGAAGTTGCCCCCCACACGTTCGGGACGAAAATTCCTCTATCTGGCCTTAAAGCCATAGTGTGGCAACAAGCCCAAAGTCAAGTAATTAAGTGGCAACATGCCAAGGCAAAGGAAACAGAAAAATGCAACCCTAGACTCCTATTTTGGGGGCATAGAGCGGGAAAAGGACTGTGAGGTCAGAAGTCCTGCTCCAAAAGCCCCAGGGGAAAACATGAGAGGGTTGCAGGCCATAGAGGACCTTAAAGAGGACTTTAAAAATCAAATAAGAGAAGTGGAGGAAAAATTAGAAAGAGAAATGAGAAGGATGCAGGAAAAGTATGAAATGAGGTCAACAGCCTGACTGAGGAAAACAACACCTTAAAAAATAGACTAGCTCAAATGGCAAAGGAGGCCCAAAAGGGCAATGAGGAGAAGAATGCCTTAAAAGTCGAATTTGCCAGATGGAAAAAGAATCTCAAAAGTTCACTGAGGAGATTCATTCCTTCACAGTTAGACTGGAGCAAATGGAAGCTAGTGACTTTATGAGAAATCAAGATGCTGTTAAGCAGATCCAAACAAACGAAAGATTAGAAGGCAATGTGAAGTATCTCATGGGAAAAACCACTGACCTGGAGAATAGATCCAGGAGAGACAATTTAAAAATTATTGGACTACCTGAAAGCCATGATCAAGGAAAGAACCTAGAAATCACCTTCAAGAAATTCTCAAGGAAAACTGCCCTGATGTTTTAGATCCAGAGGGCAAAATAGAGGTTGAAAGAATCCACCGATCGCCTCCTGAAAAAGATCCCAAAAAGAAAACTCCCAGAAATATTATGGCCAGGTTCCAGAATCCCCAGATCAAGGAGAAAATACTACAAGCGGCCAGGAAGAAACAATTTCAATATTGTGGAAACACAATCAGAATAGCCCAGGACCTGGCAGCTTCTACACTGAGGGATCGAAGGGCATGGAATATGATATTCCAGAGGGCAAAAGAACTGGGAATGAACACAAGGGTCACCTACCCAGCAAAACTGAGTATTTTGTTTCAGGGGAAAATATGGTCATTCAGTGGAATAGAGGACTTTCATGCCTTCTTGAGGAAAAAACCAGAGTTGAATAGAAAATTTGACATCCAGACGCAAGAAGCAAGAGATGCCTGAGAAGGTAATCAGGGAAAAGAAATCAAAAGGAACTTATCAAAGTTGAACTATTTACATTCCTATATGGAAAAGCAATATCTGTAACTGATGATATCTTTCTCACTATGAAAATAATGGAAGAAGGGGGTGTGGTCATATGAATACATATGTGAATGTGTGTGTATATGGTTACAGTTATATATGGATAGAGGGCATAGGTTGATTTCGTTGGGAAGGGAGAGTACTCAAGGGATGAAATTATGAGGTGAGAGAGGAAAGTGGCAAGAGGAGATGGGGAGAGACATGGTAGGGTAAACTATCTCATGTAGGGGAAGTGGGTGCAAAGGAGGGGGAGAATAAGGAAGGCTAAAAAGGCAAAACCACATTCACATTGAATTTGGTTCAGGGAGAAAAATGACATACATACTAAATGGGATATCTCAACCTGCAGCAGGATAGGGGGAAGGGGGATGAGAGGAGGGATGATGGATGGGAGGGCATCCTTGGGGTGAGGAGAGGTTGGAAGTACCCACTATAGAAGAGGGACAGGATCATGTAGGGAATGGACCAGGTGGGGGGTGGGATGAGTGGGAGGGAATTACAAGCAGCCTTGTACAATATATCTACTATGATAATGTTTTGCATAGCTAGACATGTACAACATATACTGAATTACTTATCTCCCAAGAGGGAATGGGTGACAAGGAGGAAGGAAATGGATCTGAAATTCGAGGTCTTAACATTAAATGTTTCAAATATATATAAATACTATTATTAATACTCTTTTGCTTATAATAGGGAGATAAGATGTGCAGGCATTGGGACACAAGATTCATCTTCCTCTAATGGAAAAGTCGAAGGGGGTATGGGAGAAGGTATGGGAGAGAGCAGATTGGAGGAAGAGATATCTTGTGGGACTGCTATTCTGGGAGGTTGGGTAGGGGAATAATGGGGGGAAAATGATTGTAACTCAAAATCTGGCGGAAATGAATGATGTAAAACAGAAGTTAATAAAGTATTTGTTTAAAAAAAAAAACAAAAAACAAACAAAACAAAAAAGAGAATGCTTGAAAGTCCTCTATTCCACTGAATGACCATATTTTCCCCTGAAACAAGATACTCAGTTTTGCTGGGTAGGTGACCCTTGGCTTCAATCCCAGCTCTTTTGCCCTCTGGAATATCATATTCCATTCCCTTTGATCCCTCAATGTAGAAGCTGCCAGGTCCTGCGCTATTCTGATTATGTTTCCACAATATTGAAATTGTTTCTTCCTGGCTGCTTGCAGTATTTTCTCCTTGATCTGGGAATTCTGGAACCTGGCTATAATATTCCTGGGAGTTTTCTTTTTGGGGTCTTTTTCAGGAAGTGATCTGTGGATTCTTTCAACTTCTATTTTGCCCTCTTGGTCTAAAACATCAGGGCAATTTTCCTTGAGAATTTCTTGAAGGGTGATTTCTAGGTTCTTTCTTTGATCATAGCTTTCAGGTAGTTCAATAATTTTTAAATTATCTCTCCTGGATCTATTTTCCAGGTCAGTGGTTTTTCCCATGAGATATTTCACATTGCCTTCTATTCTTTCATTTGTTTGCATCTGTTTAACAGCATCTTGATTTCTCATAAAGTCATTAGCTTCCATTTGTTCCAGTCTAACTGTGAAGGAATGAATCTCCTCAGTGAGCTTTTGAAATTCTTTTTCCATCTGGTAAATTTGGCTTTTTAAGGCATTCTTCTCCTCATTGCCCTTTTGGGCCTCCTTTGCCACTTGAGTCAGTCTATTTTTTAGGGTATTATTTTCCTCAGTCAGGCTGTTGACTCCCATTTCATACTTTTCCTGCATCCTTCTCATTTCTCAATTTTTCCTCCACTTCTCTTAACTGCTTCTTAAGGTCCTCTCTGGCCTGTAACCGGCTCATATTTTCCTTTGGGGCTTTTGGTGCAGGATTTCTGACCTCACAGTCCTCCTCCTGTTCCCTGCTTCGATCCTCTTTGCCCCCAAAATAGGAGTCTAATGTTGCATTTTTCTGTTTATTTTGTTTCCTTTGCCTAGGCATGTTGCCACTTAATTACTTGACTTTTGGGCTTGTTGCCACAGTAGGACTCAGACCATTTGTCAGCAAGGTGATGTCTCTGTTTTTTAGTATGCTGTGCAGATTTATCATAGCTTTCCTTCCAAAGAGCAAGTGTCTTTTAATTTCACAGCTGCAGTCACCATCTGAAGTGAAGATCTGTAAAGCACTTTACAAATATTATCTCATTTCACCCCACAACAATTCTGGAAGGTGAGTGTGATTATTACCCTTACTTTACAGTCAGGGAAACAGGAGACAGGTTAAGTGATTTGCCCAGAATAACACAACTAGTAAGTTTCTAAGATCAGGTCCGAACAAGTCCAGAGATCTAACTGCCTTATTGGTAAGTAATTTTACTTCTTAGACCCTCCATTTCTTCATCTGAAAGTGGGGATCACAATGTTTGCACTGCCTACCTCATATGGTTGTTATGAAGAAAGCACTTTGTGTACTATAAAATGCTATGTAAATCTGAGAGCATTAATTCCAGCTTTTTTCCATACTCCTGTAAAGGAATACAAAAATTCTGGAAAAGCAAGACATGGTATAAATGGGATACCTATAATAACTCTAACCTCCTCAGGTCAAAAATAAATTCCAAGTTTTTCAAATGAAAGTCAGTGAATACCTGTTTTTTTTTTTTAATGGATCCAATCTAATCCAACAAATATACATTAAGTCTATTCCATGTACGAGACACCTTGCTATAAAGCCTTGGGGAAAAACAAAATCACTAACAAAACTGAAAAAAAAAACCCTTTCCCTAGCACCCATGGTTCTGGTAAAGATTATAGAAACCTATAAAAGTGTGTCAGTAAAATGTTCCTTGACTAGAAAGTGATGACTAGCCTTGAAATCTTCAAACTGCCTTATCCAAATGGGTCTGGTCCATACGAATTCCACATAAGCAATGTACTTGTTAAGTAACCTGACTGACTACTATCTTTTCAAAAGGAGAAGATAAAGCTCCCCTCATTTTCACTCTTTTCTCAACCTAGAATTTTCACTCCCCCTTAGAGTTAAAAATAAGAACATTAAAAAACATTCTTAATGGCAAGTGATTCAAATTAGCAGCCTACACTGAAAAGTGAAGCTCTCCCGACAATGTTCCGATTCTTTGCTCCAATTTCAGCTGATTTCAGAGTCTTGCCTTTAGAAGAACAATGAAGGGGGTCAAAGACCAGATGAGGAAGCAATGATGCTGATGACTCCTTAGCATTTTGTTGTTCTTTTTCAGGAAACCCTGAACAAACCACCATCTCTGAGACAGTTTGTAGAATAACATGGAAACCATACTCGACCTGTTTCCAGTACACTTGGGCTTGAATCTCAGCTCCATCACTTACTAAGTGTGTGACCATGGATAAGTCAGCCAACTTCTCTGGATCCTGGATTCCTCATGCTTAAAATAAAGAAACTAAAATGCATACTACTGACTCACAGAAGGATTTTAAAGAAAAACTTTTAAAAGAATATATAACTGGTTATTATTTTAGTAAATAAGCTGTCCAGGGGGCAAGCAATGATTCATAATCAAATGCACAAGATTTTTTATAAAATAACAGAATTGATGAAATTTAACTGGAAAGGACTTAATTTTTCAACTAGTGCCTTCCTCCACAAACTGCTTTGTATTTAACTATATTGTATACATTTGTACTTTTTAACTTTCTATTTCTGGTGTGTATATTTTTACATCCACTTGTCTATCCCATTAGAATGTAAACTCATCAGCTGTAGGGGTTGTATAATGTCTTCATTACAACCCCAGGGTCTAGCACAATGCCTGGCACATCGTAGGTGCTTGAAAAATATTTTTTGATTGATTGTTACATAGTCTTCTAAAAAGGAAAATGTCCTCCCCATGTCCTCTTGGTGAACTGCATCTTCCAGAAACCAGTGGAGATTTAGAGTTTGGGGTATGGACAGTTTTAAAGATATCTGGCAGTGGAACAAGATGCAGGTGGGAGAAACCCAGAGAGAGCAGGGAGAGAGATGGAGAAGAGATGTGGGCACACTAGCATCTTGCCCTCACAGCCTGATTGCCTGATTGTCCTTCTGGAAAATAGCCAGTCTTTGAATAACACTCTCTGATTCCCCTCCAACAAAGCTCTCTTACCCACGCTCCCTGGTTCTGATCTTGATACCCTGATCTGAGCGCCCTTAGCTGATTCTGTCTTGATGAGGAACCCAGAGTACCAAACACTACTGCTGTGGGGATGCATTAACATCCTGTCAGGAGTGGCCTGGTTTATGCTGCCCTGGCTATGTTGTGGGGATATAAAAATAAGGCTAGTGTGGCTCAAGAGAGGCTTATTGGGAGACATGTTGGGAGAAGGGTGCTTTAGGAAATAGGAGTTGTGAGTGCTGCCACTTGATTTAAATCTTTCCCATTTACCTTGCCTTATCCTTTAAATAAACATTTTTTGGAACAGAATGTCATATAATTTATTATTGCTTCGGGGGGAGGGAGCAGGTTTAGGGAGATTCCAAGGGAAGAAAATTTATGATGGGTGGCATTAGATTTATGATTAGTCCCCTGGTTCCCATGGATGTCAAAGAAACCAACAGGGAATCACAGCAGGGACCCCATAGGCTGCAAGCTGAACAATTATTGTAAGAAATGTATAGGCTCATTCTCCATTCTTGGTGTAGTCATTCCAATACTTCAGTAAATCAGTCAATAAATCAATAAACCTTTCTGATACAATCAATATGTGCCAGGCACCATGATAGGTACTATGAAGCAGTACCAAATTCAAAAATAAGATCACTCTAGACTTCAGGAAGTTTGCATTTCACTGTGGGTATAAAAGTAAACATAGGATGCATACAAAATCCTCAGCAACTTGGAGAGGGTTCACTGATAGCTAGGAAAATCAGAAAAAGGCCTCTTGTAGGAAGGGGCCCTTGACTTGAACCTTAAAGGGATCTAAGGGTTCCAAGAAGCAGAAGTGAAAAGGGAGGGCATTCCAGGCATGGGAGGATGGGAAAAGCCTGTGCAAAAGTGCCTCAATGGAAGATGCAATGTTGTCTATAGGGAACAATAAACAGTTCAGTTCAATTGATGCTTAGCAACATTGCAGACGATCCAAAGGGAGTATGTATGCAATCAGCCTGGAAAGAGAAGCAGGATCAAGATGGAAAAGGCTTTAAATGTCATACAGAGGACTTTGGATTTTATCCTCAAGGTATTGGGGAGCCACTGATGTTCCTTGAAGAGGGAGACAAAATAATAGTTGAATACTCAAACCTTTGCTTTAAAAATATGAATTTGGCGGCTATATAAGGCTAAGTTGAAGAGGAGAGAGCTTAGATGAAAGGAGATCAAACAGGAGAATCTTGCAATATTAAGAAGATCATGATATAGAATTGGAAAGGACCTCCAAGACCCCTAGTCCAATCCCTTCTTCCTTTTGCAGATGAGGAAACTGAGACCCACAGAAGTTAAAGGACTTGTCCAAGACTAAGCAGATAGTAAGTGTCAGAGCTTTGCCTCTATAGCCATTGCTTCTTCCATTATGCCAAGGTAATGAAGGTCTAAATTTGTATTTGGGTAAGTAAAGAGGAGGCAGATGAAAGAGAAATCTAGGAGGTATAATGAACAAATATTAGCAGCTGATTGGATAGAGAAGGGTGTGAGAACTGGAAAGTCAAAGAAGATTTCCAGGTCAAGAACCTGGGTAATTTGAAGAATGGTAGTGTTTATTTTCCAAATAAAAAAGTCAACCTTTTTCTGAGTCATCTTCACACTCTAACCCAGGTTTCAAATCTTTCTCTGTGAGAAAAGTTATATTCAGACTGCCCTTTAGGTAGGAGGCTTGTGAGACCTGTTATTTCCTGTTCAAATACATAACTGTGTTCTAATGACTAGCTGAGGGTGACCGCTTTGAGTTATTCTTTAGGTAAGGTAATGCTGATAACCTTTCAGCAATACAAAGAAAACCTAGAATAAGAAGCATTTTGCTGGAGAATTCTCTAAATACAAAGAATTCTTATTCCATAAACCTCATGATGGAGGGCAGGGAATATTTTAATTTTTTAACTTTGTATCCCCAGGTGTTATTGTGTAAATTGTAAGGACTTAACAAATTTTGATGAATTTAATTTGACTTTACTGTAAATACCAGAAGAACACATTACATCTTAAGAAACTTGGCCATTTGGGCAGGTAAAAAGAAGTATAAACATGGCTAGCCACGTTTCAGAAAATTTCTGTTGAAACCTCGAGGGAAACAAAATGACAAAAATAAATGATTCAAGAAATAGCAGAGATTTTTTCACCCTGGCTCAAATTCTTGTCCATAGCTGAGGTTTCCTTTAAGCTAGTCAATTACCTCAATAATCACATTCTATAATTTTTAATACTTCATCTAATTATGTCTATCCTACCACAAAGATGATTAATTCCATGGTTTTGCAGAGATATGAAATATTTCAAAGTAAATACTCCTGCCTGGGAACTTGCAATGTTATAAAATAAAGACTTTGGGGAGGCAAATCAACCAGGGTGGAAAATTAAGCACGAATATGAAATTTGCCTGTTCATAGATCCAAAAACAATCCTGCATGTGGTGGCAGAATTTCTGGTTTAACTTGAGTTTTACTTTGAGTTTTTACTTTGGTTTTACTTTACTTTGAGTTTTTAACTTTGGTTTGTTTTTATAAATATTTTCTCATTTGGTCAACGACCTTGGAAGGCAGGTGCCTTGTTTTACAGTAAGGGAAACTGAGGCAAACAGAGGTTAAGTGACTTGCTCAATTTCCTGCGTTCAGATCTGGGCTAAGACACTTACTAGCTGTGTGACCCTGGGCAAGTAACTCAACCCTCTTTGCTGTGGTAAACCACTCCTGTATCTTTGCCAAGAAAATCCAAAGTAGGGTCAGAAAGAGTTGGATACAAATGAGAAACAAAACATTCTGAACTCCTTGCCCAGTACTCTGTCCACTGTACCACCAACTGCCTGGTCAACCTTTGGACCAAGAAGATGGATGAACAAAGGTCCACATAGATCAGGTCACTTAATTTCCCATTACCCCAGGAAACTGAGTGTAAGTGTTCTGCAATTTCAAATGACTATGATAGGGCCCAGAATTATTGCAAATTACTGGAGAATTGTCGATCTGCATCTGTGGTGGTATTATTCACATTGGAAGCTCCCTGAACAAATGAGTTCTGGGATAATAATAACAACTGAAAGTATACTTTTACACTTTTCACAACACTTACTTCCATCATGCTAGACATTTTTTTTATAAAGTTCCCTCTGCCTATCCTTCTTAAATAATGAAATTCCTGAGAATAGCTCCTCATCTTTCATTGGAGAGAACCACATCTTAAGTATGCTGCCAAATGTTATTTTTTATCTCACATTCTGAGTTTTAAATCCTAAAAGATATAATACAAGACCCAGAAAGGGTAGTCCCTATTTGTTCGGGTATATGCTTTGATGATTGGAATACCCTTTGTAGCAGAGGTAAATCTGGAGCATCTATGGCATAAAGAATCTGTATAGGTGCTAGCCCGTTCCTTAGTACTAGAAAAGTAGTCTGACTGTGTGCTATGGCAGTCTCATCAGACTCTGAACTCTTGAGTGAGAAAATGGCATACAGCCTGTGGATCAGTATGAATGGCACCTTAGACCAGCCCTGTTGCCTGCCTGAACAACAATCCCATACTTATGTCTGGAATTTTGTTTTCCTACTTCTTTCTCCTTCCTGGGGAATCAGTTCTGCTCATTTCTCAACTTTCCCACTAAGATAAAAGCAGGTCTGTGCAGTTCTTATCCCACACTACTTTGCCTCCCCCTTATTTTGCAGATAGCCTGTGGAAGGCCAACTGGGAAAATTTCATCCTGAAAGAGTGATAAAGCCCATGGCCAGGGTCACAGGCTCAGCTGTATTCTTCCACACTGTGGAAACTAGTCTCAGGGAGAAAATGAATGAATGAATAAACAAACAAAGGAATGAAACAAAACAAACGAACGAATGAATAAAACAAAACCTTGCTCTCAAACTTTTCTACCTAGCCCTGAAAGTTATAGAAGTCCCTCCACTGAAGAAAAGGGGCCACTGAGTCTCTCAAGAACTTGGCACAGAGGTTCTGACTAACAAAATCACCTCCATATCTTGTAGTTTATATTTGTTCTAGATTGCCATCTCCCCAGTAATTAGTAATAAAGGGCCCTGGATGACACATGCTACTGACCCATGGCCTACAGTGAAAAACATTCATGCTTCCTGGAACCGTCAGCTGACCCTGGTATTCTGTATATTTGCCACAAACCTTGTGTCATTCTATAACCATAAGTTGTTGTTCTTTCCATCTTGTAGTTGCTTTCTAAATTTCCTAATATCAGCCTGAGGTCTGATAACCTTGTCCATCTGGTTAACGTCAAGCCTGCAGCTTTTTTTTTTTCATTTTCAAATTTCAATTGAGATGCCACCTCCTCCTTGAAGCTTTCCCTGATCCTCCTCAGTGACAACTTTTGTTAGAACCTTTTGAAGAGGTGTCCCCCTTGCTCTCTCCCTTGTTTATTTATGTCTAAGTCCTATATTTATGTATAAGTCCTATATTCCAAATGTCATACACTCTTGCCCCAATAGACTATAAGGTCCTTGAGTATAGAATATTAATTTTTATTGTTGCTTTCTCATTAATAATATGACATTTCCCTTTTTTGAAAAGTAATGGGATACAGTGGAGAGTCTTAGAATTGAAGCCATTTAACCTGGGTGGAAAAAAGAAAGGAAGGAAGGAAGGAAGGAAGGAAGGAAGGAAGGAAGGAAGGAAGGAAGGAAGGAAGGAAGGAAGGAAGGAAGGAAAAGAGTGGGGAAGGGAAGAAGAGAAGGAAGGAAGGATTTAATAAGTGTCTATTATATAACAGGCACTGGGCTCAGTGCTTTGCAAAAATCATTTCGTTTGATCCTGGGAACAGTTCTGGGAGACATGTGCTATAATTACCTCCTTTTACAGTTGAGGGAACTGAAGTTAGGTGACTTGACCGGGGTCAAGCCGATGGTGTCTGGGTCACATTTGAATTCAGGCCTTCCTGACACCAGACCCAAGGTTCTAATCAGGAAGGGAGTTAGCTGTGCAACCGTGGACAAATCCCTTCACCTCTCTGAAACTCATTTTCTTCATCTGTAAAATGTGGATGATAAGACTTATGTTTAATTTATAGAGATGTTCTGGTATAAACGCTTTATGAACCTTAACACTTTAAATTAGAGCCGTGCAAATTTTTATTTACGTTACTCTATTTGACCTTTATCTGCAATTCAAGGTAGCTGCCACTAGATGGCAGTGGTGTTTTGTTCAAAAGGTGAGCCTTCTTTGAGAAACCCAGTGACCCAGGCTGCCCTGAGGCATCCACTTCTTGGGGTCCATTTTTCTTTTTTACTTTTTTATTTGTTTTTATAATCAAAGTAAACTATTTTTTTGAAAAAAATAACACTATCAACAAATGTTGAATCTCTATGTAGAATTTAAATCAAATTATGATCAGGAGTAATAATGATAAATAATAAATTTATAAGAGAAAATATTTTTTATTAAGATAACTGATACTTCTTTGGGGCTTTATGGTTCAGAAATACTTTCCATCCATTATCTTATTTAATCCTCTCAACAGCCTGTGAGTAAGCAGTGAAGCTTGGCCTTTAATCCACATCTCCAGCTTGTAATACTCTTTTTCCCCCATTATACAACAGTGCCTCAACACAGTTGTTTACTTCTGCACTAATACATTTCTGATTAATGTTATGTAGCTTATTCTGGAGCTTCTGGGTTGCCTTAGAGAGACAGAGACAGAGAGAGAATAGATAGATAGATAGATAGATAGATAGATAGATAGATAGATAGATAGAAAATAGATGATTGATAGATGATGGATGGATAGAAAGATAGGGAGACAGACAGAGAGATAGATAAATGATAGATGGATGATAGATACATGATGGATGTATAGATAGACAGATGAGAGAGAGGAGAGAGTGAGGGATAAATAGAGAGATATAGAGGGAGGGAGGGAGGGAGGCAAGTCACCAGGTAGAATAGAGAGATGAACTGAGAATCAGAAAATCTTGACTTCTAGTTTGAAGTGAGTTAATTATTAAACTCTGGGGAAAACAATTCTGTCATTCTGAAGCAGTTCTCTCATCAGCAAAAATGGAAAGGTTAAATGCCAAACATAGACCCTCAAAGAGATCATTAAAAAAAACCCCAATACAACAAAATATTTGTGACAATAATTGTTTATGGTAGCAAAGAATAGAGAACAAAGAAGATGCCCATGAATTGGGGAATGGATAAACAAATTGTGATATATGAATGTGATGTTTCTTACTGTGCTACAGGAAACTATAATCAGACTGCCCTTACTAAGACTCTTCTCCCATTCCCCAGAAAAACTTTCATCCTAAAATCACTGCAGTTCTAGAATTCATACCTTGAAAGAGAATGCTGTGGTCTCTCCCTGTGTTTAAACAACTGCTCCTAACACCTCCATTTAAAGATGGCTTCCTGACCTGCCACATCTTCATTTCTCACTACATTCTGACCTTCTTGAGCATGGCCCATGCCTGGCTACCGCCATTCTACCACTCTCCTCCCTGCCATAAAAGCTCCCTTTTATGGGTTGTGTTCCTCCATTAGAAAGTAAGGTCCTGGGGGTGGCTAGGTTGTGCAGTGAGTAGAGCATTGGCCCTGGAGTCAGAAGGACCTGAGTTCGGATCCGGCCTCAGACACTTAATGCACACACAAACAAAAACCTAGCCATGTGACCTTGGGCAAGTTACTTAACCCCAATAACCCTCCAAAAAAGCAAAAAAAAAAAAAAAAGAAAAGAAAGTAAGCTCCTTCAGGGTGGGAAATGTTTTGATTTCTTGTATTTCTATGCTCATTGCTTACACAGTGCCAGAGGCATAGTAGATATTATAAATGCTTGTTCACTGTTGACCAAAAGGAGGAAGATGACAAAAACAGAGAAACTTAGAAAGATTTAGAAGAACTAATGCAAAGCCAAAGAAGCAGTCAAAGAAAACAATATACACAATGGCTAGAACAGAGCAAATGGAAAGAAAAATAGCCACAAAAAAAAAAAAGTGAATGTTGAAGCCTTACAAAGAACAAGCTTGGACCCAAAGAAGAAATATGAGCAGACTTCCACATCACTCCCATGCTCCTTTGCAGAGGTAGGAGGCCCACAGATTTGTAACATTATGTAGTGCATATATTTATTTTCAATACATTAATTGTTTTCTATCATTTGTTTCTCTTCCTCTTTTTTTTTTTTTTTTGCTTTAATTTTTTTTTTTTTGTTATATGGGATGACTTTCGGGGAAGGGGAGGGGAAAGGATACAGGGAGATATTTACTCTATGTTAAAACAAAAGATATCTACAAAAAAATGTTGTGTTGTTATAATGGAAGTCTAGACTAGATGATTCTTAAGGAAAATTTTCCTAGTAATTAGAACCGTTGAAAAGTAGAATGGGTTGTTTTGGAAGGTGGTGGATTCCCCTTACCACCACTGGAGGTATTCCAGCAAAAGGTCCATGACTACCAGGGATAGGTTTCTTTTTCAGGCATAGGTTGTACTTGGTAGACTCTAAGGTTCCTACTAACTATGAAATCCGATGGTTCTGAGGTCTTTCCAAATTTAGCATTCTGTGAAGTTCCCAGAAGAATTCTTCCATAAGAATGACTTTAGCATCAATAAAATGTGTGTTTTTAAAAAGGAGAGGAAGAAGGGGGAGAAATGGGTCTAGCAGCTTTTGCCTGCTGGCTTAGTCTTAACAGATGAAATTCTGCTTGAAGACCAAATATATAATAATGCTATGCCACTTGGGAGCACATGAGGCCCCCATACACAGCTGAAAGGTACACAACAACCAGATTAGGATCCATTAAATATATTTAGATCCTAACCAGTGACTTGAAGCTTCCTGTAGAAATGCCATTAAACTAATCAACATTGGTTAGATAAACACTGTAGCCAGGAAAAGCACAAGAGAATAGTAAAACCTGGTATTTTTAAGAGGTATTTTATTGAAATTCAAATATCAGACAGACTCGTGTCCTGTTAAGTGGTTCCAGTACTATATATCTATTCAACGAGATAGGAAAATGTGGTTGACTTTCAGAGAAAAAAGTAGATAATGGACCTCTTCATATGAATAGAAGCTTAAAGAACAGTATTTATGATGGTGATAATACTAGGGAGCAGGTTTTTTTGGAGGGGGGAAAGGGAAGAAATGGAAAGAGAACTTTGATCTTTATAGGAATGTCTTTAGAAGTTTCAATAAAAGTTTTGTCATTTCTTTTCTTTCCTTCTGTTAAAAAAAAAAAGTTTCTCCCATTCCTATCTTTTCCATGAACAAATTTAGGGAAAGGGGGAAAATATTCATCAGCAATTCAAAAAATATAACAACATATTTAAAGGGCTTTGCATTAAAGCATTGCATATAAATGAGCTACTATAATTAGATGCAATTTTTAAAGATTTGAATGTTGAATTTTGAGACAGTTCCAAAACATCTTTTACGATCTCATTTGAAAGGTGACTATGGATGTGGAATGTGACATATGCTGTCACTCTATTGCTTTTTTATTTGTTTCAGGTGAGGATTCAACATGGGACACTAGGAATAAGGTCATATGGCCAGTGTAATGAACGACACCAAAATTTATGGGGTTTTTTTTAAGTGAAACAAAAATGAACAGGTAATATTGTGACTTTCCAGAGATTGAGGCTGATCTCTGTTATGTTCTTTAGACAGGGCCAAGATAGTAAAAAGTGATGATTAAATGGAATTGGGGAGGGAGGGGGAGAAAGCCCTTGCAGTGACTAGATTCACATATATTAAGGGTCATGTGTGGAAACACAAAACCAACCTGACTTTATTCAAACAGACATTGTCAAAACAAGTTGACCTACTGGTTGTATCTGAGGTTCAGGCAATCCATGGGTATCATGTTTTGGGTTCTTTTTGGCTTTCTGTGCCTGTCTCCATGGAATAATTTTGCTCTGAGCAAAGATGTCATATTTCTGCCTCACTTCACTTTGTGACCACAGGCAG
>WOXC01000099.1:0-62590 GCA_011680675.1 Gymnobelideus leadbeateri
CTGCCTTGCTTTTTTTGGAAATTCATCCATTATCAGACAGGCATAGAATATTTCCCTAGCTTGGAAAACAACTTAGTGCTATTGAAAACTAATATTAATGCTCTTGGATTAAAAAAAGAGAAATAGATGAAAAATGTATATTCTTTTCAACTTGAGCTAAGCAAAATGCATTAAACAATAAAGCAATTAGAAAGATTTGATGAGACATGAAGACTAAAAAAATGGTGTGATGAACATTTATAAAAGTGCAAACAATATAACTGTCAATAGGTACTTTTCACATATGGATTATAGTATATGAAGATAAGTTGATGGGGGGCAGAGTCAAGATGGCAGAGTAGAAACAACACTTACCTAGTACTAGGGTCCACACCACTTCAAATTTATGTAAGAGGGGGGATCTGAATGACCTCTGGAGCTACAGAACCCACAAAATGACACAGAGGAGCTAACCTCCCACTGAGGACAGCCTGGCAGCCCAGCAGAGAACAGCCAGTGCAGCACTCTGGGAGCAGATCCCAGGCCCACCTGAGTCCTGAGTTGGAGGTTTTAGCCCCAGGGCAATCCAACCAGCAGCTGGCTGGAAGGGGTCCAGAACACCAACTGCTGTGGCATTTCCAGAATTACCAACACATAGATGCCAAGGACAAAGTGAGAGGTCAGTGAAGTATAGACTTTGGGACCTACTAGGTGGGAGAGTGTGTTGGCCTCTTTCCCCTGGGGGTGAGGAGTCACTGAGACACTGAACAATTTGAAGCTTCAGCTCCTGGCCTGTAGACTGTGAGGGGACATGGCAATCAGTTTGGGGGTAAGCGCTCTTGCTTTGACTTTCTTGGATCTGGATTGTGGTTTGGGGTGGAGGTTTTTGGTGTGTGACCAGCTTGCCAGCACATGTGGAGGTGTCAGAGAGGGCACCCAAATAATACTTCTAGCAGCTGAGAAAATCCCAGCTTTTGGGACAGAAGCTCCCTGGCTTGTGACAGAGTCCTACTGTGACTACAAGACCAAGAGTCAAGTAATTGAGTGGCAATATGCATAGGCACAGGAAATAAACAGAAAAATTCAACATTAGACTCCTATTTTGCAGGCAAAGAGCATCAAAGATCAGAACAGGAGGACGACTGGGAGGTCAGAACTCCTGTACCAAAAGTCCCAAATGAAAACACGAGCTGATTAGAGGCCATAAAGGATCTGATGAAGCAGGTAAGAGAAGTGGAGGAAAAACTGGGAAGAGAAATGAGAAAGATGCAAGAAAAATATGAAATGAGAGTCAAGAGCTTGACTGAGGAAAATAATACCTTAAAAATAGACTAACTCAAATGGCAAAAGAGGCTCAAAAAGGAAATGAGGAGAAGAATGCATTCAAAAGCCAAATTTGCCAGACGGAAAAAGAATCTCAAAAGCTCACTGAGGAGAATCATTCCTTCAGAATTAGACTGGAGCAAATGGAAGCTGATGACTTTATAAGAAATCAAGATGCTGTTGAACAGATCCAAACAAATGAAAGAATAGAAGGCAATGTGAAATATCCCATGGGAAAAACCACTGATCTGGAAAATATATCCAGGAGAGATAATCTAAAAATTATTGGACTATCTGAAAAATATGGTAAAAGAAAGAACCTAGAAATCATCCTTCAAGAAATTCTCGAGGAAAATTGTTCTGATGTTTTAGAAACAGTGGGCTAAATAGAGGTTGAAAGAATCCACAGATTACCTCCTGATAAAGATCCCAAAAAGAAAACTCCTAGGAATATTATAGCCAGGCTCCAGAATTCCCAGATCAAGGAGAGAATATTACAAGCAGCTAGGAAGAAATAATTTGAAAACTGTGGAAATGCAATCAGGATAGTGCAGGATCTGGCAGCTTCTACACTGAGGGATGGAAGGGCTTGGAAAATGATATTCCACTGGGCAAAGGACCTAGGATTGAAACCAAGAATTAGCTACCCAGCAAAACTGAGTATTATGTTTCAGGGGAAAATTTGGTCATTCAGTGGACTAGAGTACTTTCAAGCATTCTTTTTTTTATTTCAACCTCAGTATCTTTATTATGTTTCTTTTTTTATTTGGTAATTTTTACTTTACAAGATTCCATTCCATAGTTCCTTGAGATTCAAATTTCCCTTCCCTCCCTCCCTCCCCCTACTACCCATGGCGGCATATAGTCCAGTATATTATCTGCAAATACTTTCACATTAGATATTAGTCTAGTTACAAAGGCATATTGTATTAGATGGGATGAAAATGGTAAAGAAGAAATAAAACCAAATAATGAAAAGAAAAATATCAATTAGTTTGCTTTCATCAGTATTAAAGATCAGATCTTTCTACTTATTTCTCTGGATGTAGGCATCTCTTTCCTTCATGAGTCTTTCGGTATTGACTTATATCACTGCATTGCTGAGAAGAGTCCAGGCTGTCATAGTTGGTCATCACACATATGTTGTGTCAGTGATTGTATACAAATTTATCCTGGTTCTACTCTTCTCACTCAGCATCAGTTTGTATAAGCCTCTCCAGGTAAATATGAAAACTGTATCCTCCTTGTTTCTTATAACACAATAGTATTCCATTGCATGCATATACCACAACTTGTTTAGCCATTCCCCAATTGATGGGCACCCCTTTAATTTCCAATTCTTTGCAGCCACGATAAGAGCTGCTATAAATATTTTGTACATATTTTTGTACATACATTCTATGATCTCTTTGGGATATAACCCTAGAAGTGGTATTGCTAGGTCAAAGGATATGAAATTATTTATAGCCCTTTGGGCATAATTCCTCTACAGAATGGTTGGATAAGTTCACTACTCCACCAGCAATGCATTAGTGTTCCAATTTGCCCACATCCTCTCCAGCATTTGTCATTTTCCTGTTTTGTCATCTTAGCCAATCTGACTGGAGAGATGTGGTACCTCAGAGTTGTTTTGATTTGCATTTCTCTAATCAAAAGTGATTTAGAGTATTTCTTCATATGCTTATATATATATGTATATATATATATATACATATATATATTCATATATATATATGTATATATATATATATATCTTTAATTTATTTCTCTAAAAACTGCCTGTTCATAACCTTTGACCATTTATCAATTGGGGAATGACTTGTATTCTTGACTTTCAAGCATTCTTAATGAAAAAACTAGAGTTGAATAGAAAATTTGATTTTTAAACATTTGATTTTAAAACTTCAAATTCCAGATTTATTCACTTCCTCCCTTGTCACCAACTCTTACTGGGAAGACAAGCAATTCAGTATCCATAGTAGATATGTTGTAAAAGACTGACTATATTTCTCTCCCTCCTCTCCCTCCTCCCACTTGGGTATTAATAATTTATTTATATAATAAATAATATAATATATTATATATAATAATTATATATAATATACCATAAATATTATATATAATATATCATGATATAACAATTTATTTATATAATAAAAATATAATGAGGTAAACATTCAGATACAAGAAGCAAGAGATGCTTGAGAAGGTAAATAGGGAAAAGAAATCATAAGGAACTTATTAAAGTCGAACTATTTGCATTCCTTCATTGAAAAATGATAACAGTAACTGACAAAATCTTCCTCAGTATGAAAATAGTTGAAGAAGGGTATATGGGCATATGAATACATATGTGAATGTGTTGTGAATGTGAATGTGAATATATATGTGTGTGTGTGTGTGTGTGTGTGTGTGTGTGTGTCTGTGTGTGTGTCTATGTGTCCGTGTGTGTCTGTGTGTCTGTGTGTTTGTGAGTCTGTGTGTGTGTTTACAGGTATACATAGATAGAGGTCACAGTTTGAATTTAATAGGAAGGGATGATACTTAAAAGGTGAAATTAAGAGTGAGAGAGGAATAAAACAAGTGGAGATAGGGAGAGACAGAATGAGGTAAACTATCTCATATAGTAAAGGCAAGGGAATATGGTTACAGGGGAGGGGAAGAACAGGAAGGCATAAAGGCAAAACCTTATTCTCATTTAATTTGGCTCAGGGAGAGAATGACATACTTACAAATAGGATATCTCCCTACAGGAGAGTAGGGGGGAAGAAGATAAGAGGGGGTATGATGGAAGGGAGGGCAGGCTGGGGGAGAGGGAAGTTGGAAGCACCCACTTTTGAAGAGGGTCAGGATCAAAGTAGGGAATAGACCAAGTGGGAGGTGGGAGAGGAGGTAGAGAAATATAGTCAGTCTTTTACAACATATGTACTATGGATACTGAATTGCTTGTCTTCCCAGTAAGAGTTGGTGACAAGGGAGGAAGGCAATAAATCTGGAATTTGAAGTTTTAAAATCAAATGTTTAAAAATATAAATACCATTATTAATACTATCTTACATATATTTGGGGAAATATACAGGCATTGGGGCACAGAGATTCACCTTGCCCTACTGGAAAGGTCGAAGGGTGTATGGGAGAAGATATGGGAGAGAGCAGATTGGCTGAAGGGATATCTTGTGGGACTGCTATTCTGGGGTGGTGGGTAGGGGAAAAATGGGGAAAAAATTGTCACTCAAAATCTGGTGGAAATGAATGATTTAAACCAGAAGTTACTAAAGCATTTAAAAGAATAATAAAAAAAGATAAGTTGAATACATTTACAAGGAAAATTCTTTTTTAAAATATTACCACTGGCACTTTTATTTCACAATGTCATCTATGCTTTGATGATGGCTTGTATGTGATTTAAAATGTATAATGATTTGTTAATGCTAAAGTTAAACCAATAGTGATCTAGTCCTTTATAATTAATTACCTAAGTATGATATTAGCAATTTTCTTACTATTTCCAAAATGTCATGTTTATTATTTTGAAAATTATAAAGATAATATTCCCCCAGGGAGCAGTTGTACTTGGAGGGTGGTCGGTTAGAAAGTGGTGGAGGGGACCAATAATACTAGTCCTCCAATAAAGGTCTATTTCTATACAGTTTGATGTGGTTTTATCTCTTGTTTCTTAAAGCCTATATGAGCTTTTCTTTTTGTTTAATTTTATGCTTATTTTTGGTTTACAATATTCATTTCCACAAAATTTTGAGTTACAAATTTTCTCCCCATCTTTCCCCTACTCACCACCTCAGGACAGCAATCAACCACATACCCCCTCCCCAAATCTGCGCTCTCCTATGTCCTTCCCCATTCCCCCTCCAACATGCCAATAGGGCAAGATGGATCTCCATACCCCAGAGCTTGTATATTTTATTTCCCAGTGCATGTAAAAATAATAATGTTAATAATTTTTAAACAGTTGATTTTAAAGCTCTGAATTCCTGATTCTTTCCCTTCTTCCCTTGTCATCCACCCTTACTGGGAAGATAAGCAGTTCAATGTAGGTTATACATGTGTATTTATGCAAATCATTTCCATAGTGGATATATTGTGAAAGACTGACTATATTTCCCTCCATCCTATCCCACCCTCCACTTGTTCTATTTTCTATTTTGATCCTGTCCCTTTTCAAAAATGTGTGCTTCTAACTTCTAACTCCCCCCAATCTGCCCTCCCCTCTAACATTCCTCCTCTTATCCCCTTCCCCCCTACTTTTCTGTAGGGTAAGCTACCCAATTGAGTGTCTATGTTATTCCCTCCTTAAGCCAAATTCAATGAGAGTAATGTTGATCCATTCCCTTTTGCCTTCCTGTTCTTCCCCTTCATTGTAACAGCTTTCCTTTCCTCTTTCATATGAGATAATTTACCCTATTCTGTCTCTCCCTATCTCCTCTCATTATATTCCTCTCTCACATCTTCATTTTGTTTTTTAAAATATCATCCCTTCCTATTCAATTGATGCTATGCCCTCTATGTATTCCTGTACACATATATACACATACTCACATAGGTATTCATATACCCATATACCCTCATATATAGACATATATATGTATGTATACATGGATTCTTTAAACCTCTATTTTGCCCTCTGGTTCTAAAACATCAGGGTCGTTTTCCTTGAGAATGTCTTGAAGGATGATTTCTAGGTTCTTTTTTTTTATCATGGCTTTCAGTTAGTCCAATAATTTCTAAATTATCTCTTCTGGATGTATTTTCCAGGTCAGTGGTTTTTCCCATGAGATATTGCACATTGCCTTCTATTTTTTTTTAATTTGGATCTCTTTAATAGTTTCTTGATTGCTCATAAAGGCACCAGCTTCCATTTGCTCCAGTCTAATTCTGAAAGAATTACTCTCTTCATTGAGCTTTTGAAATTCTTTTTCTACCCGGCAGACTCTTCTTTTTAAGGATTCTTCTCCTTATTGCCTTTTTGGCCTCTATTGCCATTTGAGTTAGTCTATTTTTTAAGGTGTTGTTTTCTTCAGTCAGGTTGTTGACTCTCTTTTCATGATTTTCTTGCATCATTCTCATTTCTCTTCCCAAATTTTCCTCTACTTCTCTTACTTGGTTTTCAAAATCTTTCTTGAGCTCCTCCATGGCCTGTAACAAGTTCATATTTTTTCTTGGAAGCTTTTGTGCAAGAGTTCTGTCTTCCTCCCATTCTATGCTTTGATTCTTTTGGTCCCCATAAAAGGAATCTAAGGTTTGGCTGCTGTGCTTGTTTTGCTTCCTAATGTTGCCACTTGATTATTTGACTTTTGAGCTTTTTGCCATAGTAGAACTCTGCTTCCAGGGAGGAGAGCTTTGTACCATATCACTGGGGATTTTTCAGCTGCTGGAGCTATTAATTGGGTGTTATCTCAGAAGTGGCCACAGGCTCTGGCACCTAGTCACACACCCCAGACACTGCACACACTTCACCCAAGACAGTGATCCATATCCAAGCAGATTAAAGCAAAATCTGTTACCCCTCAGAATGGTTGCTTGTTCATTGTACAATCTGCATGCCAGGAGCTCTGAAGCAGCCACATGGTGGCAACTGCACAAGTTGCTGTGGCTACATTGCTTCTTACCTGCTCACCCCAGGGGCAAAGGCTAGAAACTCCACTTGGTCTCTCTGTAGCTGCAAAGTCCACACTGATGTTGTACTTTGGTTTTGGCATTTATGGCTTGATAATTCTGGGAACCATCATAGCTGCTGGTGATTCACTCTCATAAGGTCCTCTCTAGCCACTGCTGTTTGGGGCTGCCCTGGGCCTAAAACACTAGGTTGGTCTGGGCTCAGCTCCCAGTGTTATGATATGATGGACCCTTTCTGCTGACCTTCCACACTGCCTTCACTGGGAGATTTGTTTCTCTCTGTCACTTTGTGGATTCTATAGGTCTAAAGTTTGTTTAGAGTCATATTTTATAGGTATTTGAGGGAGTTTTCTGGGGAGTCCATGGGGTTTTCTTGTTTCTATGCTGCCATCTTGGCTCCTCCCCCATATGAGCTTTTCTGAGTGGTGGAGCCAAGCTGGAGTAAAAGAAGGAAATTTCTTGAGCGCCCACTCCAACCATCTCCAAAACCTGTAAAAAAATTATTCTACATAAATTTTAGAGCTACAGAACCTACAAAGTGACAGAGAGAAACAAATCTCCTGCTCAAGAGAGTCTGGCAGGTCAACAGAAAGCATCTACTGCACTGGGCTGGGAGCCTACAATGGAAATACAGATTTGAAGATCTTCCCTGCCCCTAGGCCCTTTGATTGGCTTAAGTGACTCTGAGAACCTTCTTTAATCTGAAAATATACTCTGCCTCCTAATAGGCTGAATGTGGTCACATGGAGCCTGTGGCAGGAGGCTTGGTTTTCAGGAATGACTACACCTTGATGCTGTGTGATTGGGCAGTGGGTCAAGAGGGTGGTTACATTCTCTGACCCAAGAGAAGGCTATATAATTCCTGATGTGAGGCTTTGCTTTGGGGCTCACTTTGAGAAGTGTTGTGTGATCTGACCAGATAAGACTCTGTACAGCCGTTGAGAGCCCCCCTGGCTTTGAAAACCCAGATGTTGATGCTTCCCTCCTTGGTAACTGTGATTTGGTATTGATAATGGTAGGACACTTTGGAAGCCTGTCTGTTTGATCTGTCTGTATACTCTGAAGTTCGGGGTGCTGACCTTTTCTGCCTGAACTAGGTAAACGATCTATGATCTATGTTTGATTGATTAAAGTAAGCTTGTTAACCCGTTTTGAGTTGCTTTCCTTTAGAAAAGCGGATCTAAGAACCTGTTTTGGCAGCCACCTGGGAATGTTGGGGTGCTTGCTGCTACAGAGCCAAGTGCAGCCTCATGTAAGTCTTACAGGCCCAGACCTGGGCAGCCCAGATTGGCCAGAACAGACTTCAGGAGAGTGAATCACTGGCAGCTGTGGCAGTTTCCAGATGTCTCAACCCATAAAGGCCAAAGATAAAGTAAAAGGTCAATAGGGAACTCTGTTGGAACTGGGTGAAAGAACAACAAAATCTGGCTCCTGCCTGTGGGGTGGCAGAGGTGGCAGTGGTGAGCAGCTGCAGTTGATACTGTGGGGCTGCCTCCAGAGCTCCAGGCCTGCAGATTATAGGGGGACCAAATGACCAGTCTGAGGATAATTGCTCTTGCTTTGACCTGCTTGGATCTGGGTAGCAGTCTTGGATGGTAGTCCTGGGATGAGGAATGCTAGCATGCCAGAATTTGTGGTGGCTGTAGAGAGAATACCCTCCTCTTAGCTCTGACAAAAGCTGTGAAAACCCCAGAAATCTGGGACACAACTCTCTCCACTCTGTAAGCAGAGTTATATTGTGACAAAGAACTGAAAAGTCAAGTAATTGGCTGGCAAGATGAGCAAATAGAGGAAGCACAATTAGATCATAGAATCTTTTGGGGGGGACAAAGAGGACCAAAATATGGAACCAGAAAAAGACAACAAAGTCAAAACTCCTGCATCAAAAGCTTCCAAGAAAAATATGAATTGTCACAGGCCATGGAGGAGTTCAAGAAGGATTTTGAAAATCAAGTAAGAGAAGTAGAGAAAAATTTGGTAAGAGAAATGTGAATAATGCAAGAAAATCATAAAAAGGTCGGCAACCTGCTAAGAGACCCAAAAAATTACTGAAGAAAATAACACCTTACTGTTATAAGTAAATTAAATCAAACGGCAAAAGAGGCCCAAAAAGCCAATAAGAAGAGCCTTAAAAAAGCTGAATTGACCAAATGGAAAAGGAATTTCAAAAGCTTACTGAAGAGAATACAGAAGTTAATGACTTTATGAAAAAGCAAGGTACTATTAAACAGATCAAAACAAATGAAAAAATAGAAAGCAATGTGAAATATCTCATTGGAAAAATCACTGACCTGGAAAATACATCCAGGAGAGATAATTTAAAAATTATTGGTCTACCTAAAAGCCACGATCAAAAAAAGAACCTACAATTCATCCTTCAAGAAATTCTCAAGGACAATTGCCCTGATAATCTAGAACCAGAGGGCAAAAGAAAAATAGGGAGAATTCACCAATCACCTATTGAAAAAGCTCCCAAAAAGAACACTGCTAGGAACATTATAGCCAAATTCCAGAGTTCCCAGGTCAAGGAGAAAATATTACAAGCAGTCAGGAAGAAACAATTTGAGTATTGTGGAAACACAATCAGGATAACACAAGATCTAGGAGCTTCTGCATTAAGGGATCAAAGGGCTTGGAATATGATATTCCAGAGGTCAAAGAGCTAGGATTAAAACTGAGAATCATCTACCCAGCAAAACTGAGAATAATACTTCACAGGAAAATATGGATATGCAATGGAATAGTGAAATTTCAAGCTGTCTTGATGAAAAGACCAGAGCTGAACAGAAAATGTGACTTTTGAATACAAAAACCAATGGAAGTATGAGAAGGTAAATGGGAAAAAGAAATCATAAGGAACTTATTAAAGTTGAACTATTTATATTCCAAAATGGAAAAATGATAATTGTAACTCATGAGACATTTCTCAGTATGAGGATAGTTGAAGGGCTTATATGTGTGTGTGTATGTGTGTGTGTGTACATGTGTGTTTATGTGTGTATACATATATATACATGAACATATATGAATGTATAGGATGGTGTATGGGTATACATATGTATGTATATATGTATATGTCTATCTTTGTATGTGTATACATGTATACATAAAGATAGGGCCCAGGATAAGTTGAATATAAAGGTATGATATCTGAAAAATAAAATTGAGTTGAGAGAGGAATATATTAGGAGAAGAAGAATGGGGGAGATAGAAGAGGGTAAATTTTCTCATATAAAAGAGTCAAGAGAAAACTGTTACAATGGAGGGGAAGAGCAGGAAGGTGAAAGGGAATGAGTCTACCTTACTCTTATTGGATTTGGCTTAAGAAGGGAATACCATACACACTTTTTTGGGTATCTTACCCTAAAGGAAAATAGGGGGAAAAGGGATGAGATGGGGGATGATAGAAGTGAGGGCAGATTAGGGCAGAAGGCAATTAGAAGGAAACACTTTTGAAAAGGGGCAGGGTCAAAGGAGAAAACACAATAAGTAGGAGGTGGGATAGGATGGAGGGAAATATAGTCTTTCACAATATAACTACTATGAAAATGTTTTTCATAATTACACATGTACAGCCTTTATTGAATTGCTTGACTTCCCAGTGGAGGTGGGTGAGAAGGGAAGAAGGAAAAGAATCTGGAACTCAAAATTTTAGAAACAAATGTTAAAATAATATTTTTACATTCAACTGGTATATAAAATATACAGGCATTGAGGTATAGAAATCCATCTTGACATACTAGAAAGTTAAGTGGGTGATGGGGGAGGATCTAAGAATGAACAGATAGAGAAAATGGGTTTTCAATATGCTTGCTATCTTGTGGTGGGGGTAGGGGAGAGATGGGGAGAAATTTTGTAACTCAAAATCTTGTGGAAATGAATGTTGAAAACTAAAAATAAATTTAAAAAATAAAAAAGAATTTTTAAGCCTATATGAGTACAGTACAAAGTCTGGCAGCTCCAAATATATAAATTCTACAACTAAGGTAGACCAAATTACCTTACACATGAAGTCTTTTCATGTTTAAGTTTATTTGTTAGTGTTAGAAGAGCAAAATTTACTTCTGGCTTTTTTGGGTCCTGGGCCTAAGAGATTCATTTTCCTCGCTCCATTTTTCAGACCCTTGAGAGTAAAAAAACATATTTATCTTCAAGTCAATTAGTCAATGAGTCATAGGAGATAGAGAACTAGCCTTTGAGTTACAAAGAAATGTTTCCAGTAATACCTGAAACATTCTGGCCAAGTGTTACTTAGAGAGGCATTCAACCTCTCAGTACAATAGGCAAAGCTTTAAAACTACATAGAGCTGAGAAAACACCAATGTGCATTGGAAAAGAGAGTTTCCAGGAATTTCCTGTATTTAGCAAAATCACAGATCTAGTGTCTATCCCTATTTTCAAAGCATCATATTATAATGACAAGGACACTGAAGTAAGTTTCAGGATACTGGTGTTTCATTTTCAGCTCTGCAATATGCTAGCCTTTTGGTCTTTAAATTCATCAGTTGACTACTATGAGTCTCAGTTTTCTTATCTGTAAAATTTGGATTATAATATTGCTCTACCTAACATTCAAGGCTGTCATTAAGAGAGGATTTTGTAAAGTGCAGAATGCAAAAATATATGTGAGCAACTTGAGACTATGCTCCATGGAGCTGGGATTGAGATTCTCCTTTCAGAGCCTAGCAATGCCAGTATAACCTTGGATCACCACCATCCTGCCAGATAACGAACACTTAATTGCAACATTATTCTGAGGGAAGAGGTTTTTTTTTTTTACTTTCTTTTCTTTTTTTCCCCTCATAGCTTCTGCCTAATTGATTAGAAAGGTATATGTGCCTATAATTAGACTAAGGAATAGAGCCCAGGCACAGAAGGGAATTATGAGTATGATGATTCCATTGTCAGTGGAGAAAGAGAAGAGAAATAGATACAGAGAGAAAGAGAAGGGCAAAGGCAGAGCCAGAAAGAAAGAGAAGGAGAGAGAAATGAAGAGACAGAGTAGGAAAGGAGGAAGACACAAAAGGACACAAAGAAAAGAGAGATAGAGAGAGTCACTATAAGAAACTGAGAGAGATTTGGATAGAAAGAAGAGACACAAAGAGACAGAGACTAAGAGGTGGAGAGATACACTGAAAGTGTATTCTTTTACTGGCAAAGACAGAGCTAAAAAGTGATTGATGCAGTTGATGAATAATGAGCAAAGTTTAAAATATTCTAAGCAAGAACTCCACAAATTTCCAGTAAAATTGTTCTATCTCCATCTGACCTATACAAAATACAAGTCATTGCCCTTTCCAAGAGTGGGTTCCCTGGGGAGAGATTTACATTGCACTGTTTTTATTTTTCTGTTAAGAAATATCCAGAGACACAACATCCTTACTATGAATGGCAACTATTTGTTGAAAACCATATGTGGGAAAATAGAAATCAATATTTCAAAAGCCTATCTATTTTTCCAAGTACAAGGTTCTTTTTAAGGACTGAGGCAAGATATGCCTTCTATAATGCTGTGGCCCTAAGAGGCAGAAGGAGCTTTCCTTTTTGCTTATATTCCAGCAAGAGAAAACAAATCAACAACAAAAACCCTGAATTCATGAATGTCAGATAGTAATTCTTTCAGGTGGTTAAAAGTACAGGTAAAGATATATTTATTCATTCATTTGTGTATTTATTTATTCATTTATCTTTCTATTAATTAGTTTAGCTTTCCATTCATTCATTTCTTTATTATTTATGTATTTATTTGTGTCAAAAGCATAAGAGTTTGGTGTATAGGGGTAGAATGAGCTACATAACATGTGATTGGAGTTGATTTAATCAAACAACAAGTATTATTAAGGACCTCCCATGAACCAGGAACTTAAATTGGCTCTGTCAATACAAATATGTTGAATGAAACTATCCCAACTCACAGGAGGCTTATATCTAGTGGAAATGGGTGAGAAATAGGGATTAATTTTTTCCCATGAGAAAATGGAGGAGGAATTCCAGATCTATATGAAACCCCTGTTCCAGGAGGTGACGTGGGAGGAGAAAGAGAGAGAGAGAAAGAGAGAGAGAGAGAGAAAGAGAGAGAGAGAGAGAGAGAGAGAGAGAGAGAGAGAGAGAGAGAGAGAGAGAGTGTCAATACAGATTCACTGTTAACTTGTTAACTCTAGGACTATTAAAGACTTCCTTTTGACCTTCCCTGTATTATTGTGGTCCACCACAATAATATTTATTAAATTTTAATTTATTAAAATATATTGTTTAACATTTATTAACATTTATTAAAACACTTTGAATGCTAAAACAAAACAAAACACATACAAAAAAAATAAAACATTACAACAATCTAGACATCACATTGATTGGGTGCTTGGTATGTATATATATATTTGTATCATCAATCTATGTTTGTAACATCAGTTTGTAATATCAATTTGTAACATCAGTTTGTAAATGGGGTGCTTTGGGATCTATGTCTGTAAAATCAATTGGTAAAACCAGTCTGTAAAATCACATTCCCCCACCCCAGCCTCAGAGCATTGACTCTGCCCCTTCCCCCTGCCAGCACTCTGCCTAGCAACAACTCATGAATGGTTTATCTCTGCTTGAAACAATAAGCTACCTATGAATCCTTCACTAAACTATCTATAAACATTTTTAGCTTAGGCAAACATTATCTCTCTTAGTTAGAGTGGCCAGCTGCACCATGAATTCTTCAGTACCCTTTCTATAGGGTAACTCCTTAGCCGATTATACCCATATTGTGTCTCTGATGGCTTTAGTTCCCAACATCCATCTTGTCAAACATGACATTGATGGGTGGCAGACTGGGCACTCCTCAGTGGCCGTGACTGAGGGTTGACTTTAGTGATGTGTCAGACCTAAAACCACACCTCCAGGTAGCACCCCCTTGGACTATTTCCCAGTGAATCATGGGCAATACGCCTGTGCAGTTGATATTAAAAGTGCATGGTCCTTTAAGCACTGACCACTCCTTAACTCCTCCCTGATCCCACCCTTACTGACCTAGTTAGCATAATTGACACCTGATTTACTGTCTTGACTCCTTAAAACTATACCTGTGATTTCTGTAAGATTGCAGGTTCCTTAAGAACTTTTGCCCGCTGTGCTGTGCAGTGTAACAATAAACTTTACAATCTCGGCTTCAAACTTTGCTTGAGCCTGGTGAATTTTTTCCAGACTGAATTGCAGGGTTTCTGGTCACTGAGAGTGATCAGGGTCCCTGGTAGAACCCATTACCCTTCCCTCATCAACATCAATGAGATCTGAGGGTAAACAATAACAATTCACCAGTGAGGCAGAAACTGAAGGTAACCCTTTGGCAGATCAATAAGCCAGACAAAGTATCAACTGCTAATGATTATATTCAGTTCAGAGAAGCAGTATTCTTTGCTTAAAATTGCCTAGGTTGACTCTTGTCCTCAAACCTATGCCCTCACATTTCTACCTCTTATAACCCTTAAACCACTCCTTCCAGCTGAGAAAAAATCCACACTTTTTGTCAATCCTCTTGCCGATATGAAACTATATAAAACTAGTTCCATAAAGAAAATATTATTTTGTGCTGAGAATAAGATTTGTCTAAAGTCTAAACAAAAGGTTTACCTTCAGCTGCCTCCTACATTTAAGAAGGTCAATAACAATCTAGAATGAGGAGGCTAGCAGGGTAAGGGAGGGGACTGGACACCATACAGGATTGGCTGAAGAAACTGGACATTTAGAAGTGGAAAAGAACACATGTAGGGAGGGCACAATTACTTTCTTTAAGGGTATGAGAAATTATCACATGAATAGTGGATTCTAATTGTATGATTTCCATGTAAGGAAAATCTTATTTGGAATGACTCAAACGTAGAATATCCTGCCTCAGGAAGTAGTAGATTTCCCCTTCACTGTAGGTCATCAAATTTGAATGACCATTTTTAAAGAATATTGTAGAATGGATTCTTTTCAGATGTGATATGTCAGTGGTCCCCAAGCATTTTTGTCTCAAGACCCTTTAGAAACCTACAAATTATTGAAGACTTATTTTTACTCAAAGTTTTTGAGGACACCAAAGATCATTTGTTTCCATGGATCATATCTACTAACATTGAACATATTAAAAAATCAAAACTAATAATTAAAAATAGTAATGCATTTTTAAAATAAGATTAATAAACCCCTTACATGTTAATGTAACTAACACATATTTATGAATAATAGATATATTTTCCAAGGGAAAAATTAGAAAAGTGGCATTGTTTTAAATATCTTTGCATACTTCTTTATTGTTTGAATTAAATAGAATGAATTCTCATATTTGCTCCTGAATTAAATTTAGTACAATATGTTGTTCTGTTTCAAATATATTAAGAAAATCTGGCCACACAGTCTATAGTTGGAAAAAGGAGGAATATTTTAATAATCAAATTATTTCTTGGTATAATTATGAAAACATATATAATTATAAACCTCCTGAAAGGTCTCAAGAACTTTCAACCTCATTGACCCTACTTAATTAGATGATTCCTGAAATGCCTTTTATTATTTCTTTTTTCCTTTCATTCTGATATTCCTTCCTCTCTGTCATCCAGGATATCAGACCATTCACAATTTACACCTTCTAGCTAGATTTCGAAATTATCTCCTTTCCTTCCCCCACAAGATTCCAATTCGTACCTTGACTCTTACTGTCAGAGAGGAAAGAAATATAATAATGCGAATTTAATGTATAATGAATGACAGATAATACTTACAACATCGACCCTCAAAGCATTACTGATAGGTTCATAAATTCCAAGGAATGAAATTCCAATAGTAGGATTTCAGGCAAATATATAGATTATCTATTTTGGAGAATGTAACCTTTTAAAAAATTACTCAATTTCTTCCATCCATGAGGAAACTAGGTAATTTATATTATTATTTCATGTGACCTCAAGCTGAAATCTTGGTTTTAGTAATAGAAAAGAAGGAAGGAAGGAAGGAAGGAAGGAAAGAAAGAAGGAAGAGGCAGTGCAATGGTTGAGCTTCAATCAGTGATCTCAGCAAAGTTTTCAAAGTGTTCAAGTCCCACAGTGGCTCCACTTTAAAAAAAATTTCAATAATATTTGCATTCAAAGTTATTTGATATGAAAATTGTCTTTGGATTATCAGAAGTATTTCTCAGATTTGAGTAGGTTCCATTTATGGATATGATATTCAAAGCACTACTGAAGTATTTTGGTTCCTATATAGAGAATGCCAAAAAAGGTTGCTTGAAATTAATGTTTCTTGAAATTATCTTTTGGAAATTGAAGCAATCTATAAAGTTCCATTGTGGAAACTATGTCTTATATTACCATATACAAACTTGTGTGTGTGTGTACATATATATATATATATATGTGTGTGTGTGTGTGTGTATATGTATGTGTATGTATATGTATATATATGTGCATATATATACATATATATATACGTATATGTATACAACATTTGTTTCACATGGACTTTACGAATTTTGATCTACAATAGTCAGGTCTTCTTTTGACAGAAGTTACCTCATTTTTACTCTGCCCCACCTATTTATCTAGGGTTACATTTATGCTAAACTTCCAGAGAAAGTAATTATCTATCCCAAAGAAAACAATTGATTTCTTATGCTCCATAATTGCATTTTTTCTGATGAAGATATGGCACTATTATAATATTAATACTGAAGTAAGAGATAAGCAGTCTGGCATGTTAATCAGTCCCTACCAGTAAATATTTGAATGACTTGGCACCCCTTAGGACTTATTTCTTCATATGTAAAATTAGGGAGTTTCCTTGTTTTCTAAGGTAGTTTCCAACTCCAAAAATTTTTGATCCTTTATGTCATTTCAAAATCAGAATGATCAGCAGGTTCAAGTGTGTGGTTTAGGCTTAAGTATTGATGAACAGCGAAGAAGTCTGCATGGCATTTGCACTCATGGATTCATGGGAAATTCCCACTTTAAGAAACGAGGTTAGAATATGCACTGTTAGGAGAGCAATGAACAGAATACTAACTCAGCTGGATTTCTGACCCAGTTTATGTCTCAACAGGCAATTATGATAGATGTAGCCATGTGTGTAGGGGCACTGCCTGGACCAAAAATAAAGTTAGAAAATTGGTAGTTTTATCTTTTAATAAGCTGATGCAATAAACTACAAATCATTAATACACGTGACACCAAGCATAGTGCCAGACCTTGGTCAACAGAATATATCTAACTTGGCACAGAATGTGATATGTAATTTGATTCTCTGTATAATTATCATTGCATCTTTGTTAAGGAAGGAGGAAGGAGGTTATTTGAAGTAATACATTGCATTTCAGAAAATTGGAATCCTGCTATAAAACTGGTATTGGATATCAAAGATAACAACTTGCTTTAAGATTCCCCTGAATGATGGAATTTCCCTGGCAAGGGAATTTTTGGGAGGAGGAGTTGGGGATTTTGGGAGAAGAAGTCAATTGGCTGGTGGGACTAACTTTTGGCTCCCCAGCTCCATTCTGCTTGCTCCCAGGCAAGGACATGTCTCTTACATTTTAGATTGTGATTTACCCCTCCATCCCCACTGACATTTTTTTAATCTCAAGGCAGGGGAAAAAACCCTTGATATATCTTCAAAAGTTTTATTTTTTCAAAAAGAATAAACAATATAAGACTAAGACAAAACTCCAAACATTTTTAAAGGTGTGGGTGGAGGGGAACAAAGTTTAAGAGTATAGGTCTTATAAGTTTCCAAAATGGATTATAAATTCAAAACTCTTCCTAAGATTCAATCCCATTCCAGGAGTACTTATTAAAATAGTTTGTTTTGTGTCAGGCACTGTGCTAATAAATGCAGTTGCAAAACTATAAGTAAAATAGTTCTTGCCCTCAGGAAGCTTTTATTCTAGCATGATGTTAAGCTAGCTCAACTTTTTTAGGTAAGACTCTCAAACATATCTAGGACCTTGCTTGACCCTCTAATTGTCCAGTATCCTATTTAGTGACAAGCCTACAAGTTTGTAGCAGTTTTTCTTCTCTCCTATTCTCTCCCTTTCAAGGTGATGCATCAGAAAAAAGAAAAAATGTTCTGATCATAAATTAGAGGCATGGAAAATGGTTTTTTTATATGTTATCTACTGTCTGGTGTCCTTTCATTATTAAAAAAAAAACTATAAAGAAAGATCCTTTATCAGGAGAGCATGTTGATAGAGTGGATTCTTATTTAGATTCTCCTCCCTTACCCCCACTTACTTTTAAAATGGACAAATATTCTAATAGAATGTAAGTTCCTAGATGGCAGGGATTATTGTTTTATAGTGGTATATACCCAACATGCCAGAGTGTTTTGCACAAAGTAAGTAATTTTTTAAAAAATGTCTGTTGAATGATATAGTTTAATAGGATTCTGAAATGGAATAGCTATTTGATATTATTTGGTCTAAAGCCATCCTTTTACAGATAAAAAATTGAGTCCCAGAAAGTTGTGACTTCCTGAATGTCACTCATGAAGTAAGGAGAG
Organism: Gymnobelideus leadbeateri; assembly: GCA_011680675.1. Taxonomy (NCBI): domain Eukaryota; kingdom Metazoa; phylum Chordata; class Mammalia; order Diprotodontia; family Petauridae; genus Gymnobelideus; species Gymnobelideus leadbeateri. The sequence goes on from WOXC01000099.1 coordinate 18,448, forward strand.
AGTCACTCATAGAATCAAATTATGGAACTAGAAGGGAACATAGAAGTAATTTATTCTAATCTCATAACTGATGGAGGCAACCCTGTATAACCTTTTGTCAAATGCTTAGTCAGTTTTTCTTGGATATCCCCTAGACCAGACATGGGGAACCCACAGCCTCAGGGCTACATGTGGCCCTCCAGGTCCTCACGTGTGGCTCTTTGACTAAATGAAGAACCTTGACCCTTTGACTAAATCCAGAACTGTAGCTCTTTGACCAAACCACAGAACAAATCCTCTTATTAAAAGGATTTGTTTTGTAAAACTTGGACTCAGTGAAAAGGGTCTCATGCAAGGACTTTGAAGGCCACATGTGGCCTCCACATTGCAGGTTTTCCACCCCTTCAAAGAACAGAAATCACATCCTCAAGGGAAATTCCTTCTTCATGAGTAACACTCCAATTATTAGGAAGTTGAGGTTTTTTTTTTCCATAGAGAGACACAAATTACACTTCTTGTAATGTCCACTGTTCCTGCCTATAGTTCTTCACTCTGGAGTCACATGGAATGAGTACATCTAACCCATTTTTCATATAACAACCCTTCAGAATCCTAAAATAGAGTTATCACCCTGAACATTCCCTCAATCATTCATCATTGAATATGGTCCTGAACCATCTTGTACTCCACCTGGTACCCTCCTTTGAACAATTTTAGGCTTCCTAAAATTCCCCTGAAAACATGTAATATATTCTCAGAGAATCCTGGAGAATCAAGTAAAACCTATGTGTGTGTATGTATGTATAAGTATATGTATATATCTAGATACATACATACATATACATACATACATACATATACACACATACAATAGGGAGCCACTGTAGTATGTTGATCAGTTCTGCACGGACAGTTATTTGGAAATTGGATTAAAGTGGGGGAAAGGCTAACGCAGGGAGACCCAAAAGGAGTATGTGTGTCAATAGACATCCATATAGAAAAATGTTGACTCAGAATGAGTTAAAAGTGTGACATAGACTAAAAAATTTAACAAAATTTGCATTATATTAATCAAATTAGAACACAAAAAACAAGAAAGGTGCTAAATTTTCTGGTCAGAGTATGTTTAGAGTATTATTATTATCAATCCGGGTGCAGTTCTTTAAGACACTTAGATGAGGCAGTCTGGATGATGAGGAAATTTAAAACCATACCATTTATGGAACAGTAGAAGGAAACTGGTGTATTTTGATTAAAGAAGAGGGATGCCTGGGGAAAAGAAACACTTTTTTTCGCATATCTGAGAGACTGAGAGTTGGATGTGTTATCCTGGGTAACAGCAAAAGGGAAAAATAAGAACAATTAGGAGAATTACCGAGATAGTGAATATCCATTGTCCAGGCTAAGATATGCAGTTGGATGGATAATCCATCCACTGATTATCTATATCTACATCTATAGGTCTATCTATAGCTATAGCAATGTGTACATATCTATCTACGTAGATTTATACCTGTATCTATGTGTACACATAGATCTATGTCAGTATGTATAAATATCTTCACATATGTATATTCATAAACTTATGTTTTATTGTTCAGTATATTTACAGATATAAATATATACATATATCTGTGTGTGCATAGATGTATCCATATATGTATACCAGTGTGTGCATTTGTGTGCATACACATATATACATTCACATGCACATTTTGTTGTTCAATTATTTAAGTCATGTCTGACTCTTTGTAACCCAATTTGGGGTATTCTTGCTAAATATATTGAAGTACTTTGCCATTTCTATCTCCAACTCATTTTGCAGATGAGGAAACTGAGGCATAAAAGGGTTAAGTGACATGCCCAGCTAGTAAGTGTTTGAGGCTGGATTTGAACTCAGGTCTTCCAGACTCCAAGCCCAACACTCTATCTAATGCACCACCTAACTCACACACACACACACACACACACACACACACACATATATACACATATATATGTGTATTATACATATTGTATATTTGTAAATGTATATAAATGTATTTATATATACAAAACATGCATATGCAAGTCTTAGACAGACACTACAAATTTATAGTGAGTTTGTACCAGAGCTGAACAGGAAAAGGAGAGTAGGTTGGATAGCCTTTGGGAAATCGCACATTTTATTAACCTTGTTATTTGTCATGAAACAAAGCTCATCTTTTAAAGAATATTTATTTCACTAATAATTTTCTCCAAATAAAGCTATGGAATATTACAGTAAAAAAGAATACAAATTTATCAATCAACGTACAATAAAGACGTGCATGGTTAAAATGATCAGGAAGTTAAGTATTACATGGGGGAATTTGAAAAAAAAAGGTCATGGGAATACATATTAGGAAAAAGAAAATGATGTTCATGTAGTAAGAGTGAGGGATATTTTATGGCCAATTCATGTACTCCTACCTTATACATGTAATGTAAAGTAAGCAGAAAAAGGCAACCAGCATATTGGTGAGTCACATAAGGTGGGTTTTTAGAAGCACATAAACAAGAATCACATAGTATGGGCAAGCATACATGGGTTAAAACCTTAGTTGTTGAGGTACTACCCACATGGATACAGTTGCACATTAGAGTATAGAAAAGAAATATCTAGAAATTAAAGATGTACAACAGAATGGGCTGCTCAATTAGTTGGAGGGCCTCTCATCACTAAAAAAATAGGCGGGGCTGGATGATCACCTGCCAAGTATGTTATGGAAGAGGTTTCTGCACTCAGTAAGAAAATGACCATATGATGCGTATCTCTTAGGACCCTTTCAAATCTAAACTATGACAAATGTCTCATACTAAGAATTTTCAATTCTTGTATTAGTGCCTAGTTTATACTCTAATAACAGTATACCTCATAATGTTTATCATTTGAGGAACAGAACAGAGATTAGCCTCCACTGTAGACATATTCAATAATGCAACATGACTGTCAACAAGTTAATCTCATTTAGGTAAATAATTATAGCTCTTTATCTTTTTGGTGAAATCAAATCACCACTGCTAGTTGGAAAAATGCATAAAGCATGGAACCTTCAGTCAGGAAGATCTGAGCTTGAATATTGACTCAAAAATTTACTATGTGACTCTGGGAAAGTCACTTAACCTCTGTTTGCCTTGGTTTCCTCTTCTATAAAATGGGGATAATGACAGTATCTATCTTCCAGAGCTGTTATAAGGATAAAGATGAGATATTTTAAAGCACTTTGAAAATCTTAAAATGCTATAAAAATGTTTGCTATTTTATAATAACAATTTGAATTATAATACATATTGTTGCTTTAAGATAGACAAAACTGTTGTCACAGATTTTAATTTTTCTAAGTCTTAGTTTCTTTATCTCTAAAAGTGAGGGGTTGGACTTGATGGCCTTGTGGTTCCCTATGATTTTATAATCCAGTTCATCCTCTAATTAAGGTACTTTGTCCACCAGGAGAGTGATAACATCTCTGTGTTCATTCTTTACTGTGGTTTGATTGCTCTCTGTTCACATATTGACTGGTTTGCTTGTGCTGGCTTAGATCTCCCTCCTTCTGTATTTCTATTTTGTCATCCAGTTACTGCCTTGCAACGTTTTCCCTGTAGAGCTCTAGGTCACCTATTTTTTTTTCTTCTACTAGTTCAATATGTAGGATTTTTTAAAGCGTCATCTTAAATTTTTTATATACTTCACAGTAACTAATGTATATATTTAGAAATACAATGTTAATATTTTATGGCCTACAAGAGCAGTGCTAAACTTTGAATTAAATCTAGATGTTTTTAGGCATACTTTGCCATTGAATTGAAGATGTATGTGCCCTCAACAAAATAATTCTTTACACAGAACATTCTATAAATCACTGTGATGTCTCCATTACCTGGGTATTTCAAAACCCTAACTTAGATATCTTGTTCAGAAATTTTGCTCTCCATTCATTACCTGACTATTCAGTTTTCTCTGTCAAATTATGCTTGTGATATAATCTCCTTGATGAATTGAGCAAGGACTCTTATGAATCACTGAGTTAGAAAGTCATGTGAAGATCTAATAAGTACATTAACAAAAGACTTATGCTCATTCTAGTTGATGCATAACAAATCATTGTGACTTCTGGTTTCTAATCAAGTTAGCCTCATGGACAAATTTGGTGTTATATGCCATTATGAATAGTGATCTTTCATTTGTCCAAACTCAGGGATGCTACATTTCCCTAGGTCATTCAGCCTGATTGGGCATAGTAGAAGGGAACAGAATTATTTGGGGGATAATGTAGGAAATATTTGTCTAGTTACTATAATACCTTTTGGCATCCTGATAGGGCAAAAACATTGTATCTTAGGATCATAGATCCAGAGAGAGAGAGAGAGAGAGAGAGAGAGAGAGAGAGAGAGAGAGAGAGAGAGAGAGAGAGAAGGAACCTTAGAAATCATCTCCTCATTTCATAGCTGGGGAAACAGATCCATGGAAGGGAAATAAATTCCCCAACTTCCCACAGGAAATTAGCCCCAGAGGTGGGATTTGGACCAGGAGCCAGAGATTCCAAAACCAAAAATCTTTTCCTTAGTCCAGTCCCTGGAGAAGAAATCAGGTTAAGCTGCACCAACGACTTACATGCAGGGTAGGGCTAGTAAATAGAAATATATATTGTAAAGACTCTGATGTTTTATAATTGAGGACTGAAGAAAGAAAAATCACATCCTTTACTTAGCTGTATGGCCTTAAGGCAAGTGACTTAATTTATCTGAGTCTTTTGTATAAAATGAGGATGTTTGACTAGATGACATCTAAATTCTCTTACAGTTATGGAGCAGGCTTTCATAACCTGAAGTTTTTGGACTTCTAAGAGGGAGGCATGTAAACTTGGTAGGGAAGAAAAGCTACAACTTTGTTTTCTTGAATGCCTGATTGAAATTTAGGCTTTTCTTCAATTATGCATAAAGGGAATGATCCCTTATTTTTAGAAAGATTCCATAAGTTTCATCAAAATGCCAAAGGGGTCAATGACATAAATATAAACAAAATAAATAAATAAATGAGTAAATAAACCCACAAATAAATGAATGATAAAAAACAGAAATAAAATTCAAAGCCCCAGCTTAGGTTTTATGATACTTGACCAATCTATATTAGTACAATAAATCTGTTCCTGAACCCCTCACATCCTGAGGTGATTTATTCCATTGGGGAATAGTATTTTGTTGTTGTTCTTAGAAGGGTTTTTCTAAGCTAAGCTTGTCTATATTTCCTCCCTTTGATCCTAGTCTCATAAAACAAGTTTAATTCCTTATATAACTCTTCACATATTTGAAATCAGCTCTCTTCCCCTCACTCCAACTTCCAAATCTTGTCTATATGTTAAACATCCTCAGTTCCTTTGACAATTCTCAAAAGTCGTAATTTCATTCTTCTTCAATTTCCTGGTTTCTCTCCTCTGAACACTCAACTACTTGACTCTCTGGAATCCTCCTTCTTGCCAACTGCTTCCCTTTCACCCCCCCCAAGAAAATTCCACACTGATACCCCATTCTCCTGCATTGCTACTGCCTGCCCAGACCACTATTTTAGGAAGGTCTTCAGATAATGTGTTTACTTTACTCATCACTGGAATCTTCGGGTTTCTACTTTTCCCAGGCACCCACTTCTATTTTCCAGCTTCCCTTTATCTGTTTTCCTCTGCTATTAGAATGTAAACAGCTCAAGGGCAGGTATTGTCTAGTTTGCTTATATTTGTGTGTCCAGTAACCAAATGCTCTATCTCTATTCTCTATCGGTCCCTGTCTCTGTCTTTATCTCTTATCCATCCATCCATCCATCCATCCATCCATCCATCCATCCATCCATCTATCCATCTATCTATCTATCTATCTATCTATCTATCTATCTACATGCCAAAATAAACTTTCTGAAGCTTAAATTGCACAGAATCACTCTCCTCATAGACACTTTCTTCCTATAACCCTTGAGCAAAAATGAGAAGTCATCTGCTCAGGATTAAAAGCCTCTAAAATCTGTCTTCATCCTGCCTTTCTGAACTTATTTCACATTACTTCCCCTCATGAATTCTGTGTTTTTGTTAAAACTTCCAAACTTCTAATTCCCTAATATTGGCATTTAATCCCCAGCCTCTGTGCCCTTCCTCATGCCTCAAATTCAATCTCTCTTCACCTTTTTAACATTTTCTTCAAAATTTTATTTCAGACTCAAACACCAGAACACAGATATAGGACAGAGAAAAGAAAGCAAAAAATATCATAAACTTAAATATTGGAGCTTAAATACAAAGTTAGAAAAAAAAGCATGTCATGTGCATAGAAGAACGTGAGAGGATTTGAAATGTATAACAATCAATTTTCATTTGCCTCACCTCTTTTAAACTCGATATCTTCACTGAAGTCCCAGTTCATAGGTCATTTCGTACAGGAAATCTTCTCTTCTCCCTGGTTGCTAGGACTCTCATCCTCTTCAAACTGTGATGCATATTTCATATATGTTTACATATTGTATTTGCAGGAATCTAAGCTCCTTGAGGGCAGGGACTGCTTTTTCTGGGTTATGTGTTAACCCAGTGCTTAACATCGTGTCTTCTACATAATAGGTTCTTCATAAACGCGCGTTCTATTGGATTGGATTTCATAGGATTGATTAGCAACCCTGGCAAAACATATCCTTGGAAAATAAACCAGATTATCTCTACCATAAAGATATATGTTAGGCCTAATAAAACAGGTCACATTTCTAATAGTTGGGTCCTATAACTGAATGACATGCATTGATAAATTATATGAATCTTTATGATATGTAAAAACATTCACTTATACATCTGTTACTTTAACTTACTTTCCTCATTGCTGAAATTGTATGTTCCCTGGCTTTGTTAGATAGTTTCATAACAAAATTCCCTATAACACATAAACTGTTATGAAGGAGAAGGGAAAAAAAGTAGATAGTATGGATGGAAAAAAAACCTCCTGTGTTTTTATTCTATAGTTAGCTTTGGGGAGGCTGGTTGGTGTAAATAAATGGACTTTGAGGAAGGAGAAATTTGGATTTAAATCCTACCTTCAACTTTTATTAGACAATGGACAAGTTGTTTAACTTCTAAAAGACTAATTTTTTTATCTGTGAAATAGTTGTAATTGTATCTTGCTAGTTACCTCCTGAAGTTATTATAACGATCAAATGAGAATTTATGTAAATTTCCTTGGAAATTTTGAAGCACTATACATTTCAGGAACTATATTCTTAGGGAATCTGAGAAATTTAGGGTAAGTGAAGTAGCAGCTTTATTTAGCAGCTCAAAACTGTTACTACAGAAATTCATGATCAAGGTTTTGGTGATGAAGAAAAGGGTGATACAATATTCAAGGTAAACCCCATGGCAACACATGTGCTTTGAATAGAGAAAATGGAATAAAAATGGAACTTCAGTAAAAAAAAAATTCTACTTCTAAACATGGAACCATCTACCCCAAATAATGGACCTATTCCTTCCCCACTTATTCTCTTGATCTAAATGTATCTTTACCTCATGCTTATCAGCTTTAACAAGTCTTGTTTTAGTCTAGATTTCCATGTTCCTTAACACTATTCACATACTTCTGTGACACTGTCTTATACTTGTTTATGTGTCCTTGTTTTGATCATTTGTCTGTACTCTTAAATCACAGTGCCCTTGGGGCTGACTAGGTGGCACAGTGAATAGAGAACCAGCCCTGGAGTCAGGAGGACCTGAGTTCAAATCTGGCCTCAGACACGACACAAAACTAGCCATGAGACCTTGGGCAAGTCACTTGCCCTACCACCCCGCCTCCAAAGAACAAAACAAACAAATAAAAAATCATAGTGCCCTGGGGAATCCTCAAAGCCTATTCTTTTTTTTTTTTTTACCATTGTAATTTACCATTGAACTCAGAATTTTGTTTTGGAAATCCTTCTATCCCAACTGATCTTTCCTCCTTTTGAGAATATTTGTCAATGGGGTTTTGCATATAATTTACCTGTACTTTGTGAAATTTACCTTACTAAATTTAGTGTACTTGTCTAACTATGAATAATATTTCCTTATTTGGCTATTATGACATCTTTCCTTTACTAGACACTTTCCCCTTATAATGAAATTAAATCCAGAGTAGGTACTCTGGTCATTCATTCATCTTCCTTTTAACAGCTAAATTTTGCATTAAGCAGTTCAACAATTTATCCAATACTATGTTTCTAACATTTGAAATCAATTTATTTCTTTGCAGCATTAAGAACATGTGATTTAGTATATTATTTTTAGTATATTGGTTGGACAACTCATAGAAAACTTATGGGAGGGCATGGATGAAAACCACTCAGGATAAGTGAGCATCATGGGTCCCAATATGTATTATTAGAAAGAATACCAATTTCAATGAGTTCACAAAATTTTTACAATATATTTTAGGAGATAAAGTGCTCAACAGATTTGGATACTTGAAGCATCCCATTATTACTATGTGCTATTTCTACTGCTTGTATTAAGAAAGTATAGGCACATATTTAATCAGGGTGGCCAATATATTCTTATATAACAGTTTTGTTTCTCTTTCCTTCCACCTTCATCTCAAATACTATGCATAATGTTTCCTTCTTCACAAATCCATTCAAGTGAACATGTTTCTAGAAAATGAATTCTACATCACTGCCCTCTTTGAACAGATTCTATTGTTATTGTAGTTGTTTCCCCACAAAGAACATCTATCCATTGACATATTCCACTTATTACTCTCAGCTAGATATAATGGAAAGAATACTAAGTCTTAGATTTATGTTTTAGTTCTAGAACACTAAGGCTTAGATTTATGTTTTAGCTCTAGAACTTGCCAGCTCTATGATTTGAGGTTAATTATTTCCTTGTCTAAACTTCAATTTCTTTACTCAAAAAAATAGGAATTATAATACTTGCCCCTCTTATCTCACAGGATTGGTAAGTAACACATTTAATACATCATAAAGTACTATATGAAAATGGGATTCTATATATTATGATAAGTCCTAAACTAAGGCTTGGTTAAACCCATGAAATCATATGTACCACCTTGTATTAAAATTTCAGTTCCACTTTATTTATAATTTGTGCTTTACTATCTAGGAAAAATGGTCATAAATATTGTCCTCTACTTTCTTTATTCATATTTCACCTATAATTTAGCATGCTCCATCTCCACTGTTATTCTTAGTTCTGTGTCATAGCTAATGTTCTATTGTAATGCCAAGCAAAGGCAGCTTCCAAGGTTAAGAATAGCAGCATAGTAACTCTCCGTTTTATTATGTCACAAATTAAGGCAAAACATTCACAGAAAAGAGAATATCAAAATACAGTATTCACCAAGCGTAATTCAACAAATTCCAAGTACTATTCCACCCCTGGGCAGTATATTCATTTAGTCCATCACAGTCTCTCTTCTCAAATGGAGATTAATTTCCAATCATAAACAAAGTATATTCATTTGGTCAATTTCAGAGCACAAAAAACAAAAAATTTCCTACCACTGGATCAGAACTGAATTAAAATTATCATCAGTTAACACCTAGCACCTTCTCAAAAGGGGCAATGGAGAGCACAAAGGCCACCTACCCCTGAGCTACAACAAAGTTAAGATATCAACACAACATTTAATACCCACAGAGAGGTCTTTTCTTCATCTTGAACAGTGGTAAGTTCTCAGTAATCTCTCTTCCTGGGGAGACAAAGCTTAGCCAAGCCACAATATACATTGACAGTGTCCTAATCCATTCACTTTCTGCCTGCAGAACAGTTTCAGAACCCTAGAAAACATCAGCAAGACCCTCTTCCAGGATTTGTGTAAACATACAACAAGAAAATCCTTCTTCAGGGCTTCTGAACCAACAGCAAGGTTCCAGGACCTCTGCAACAATAGCACTGTCCTTTACCAACAGATCAATCTGGCAAAACAACATCAAAACAACATCCAAACAGACAGACAAAATACCGGCATCACAGCCATGCCTCCTCAGTTCTTGGCAGCCCCAGGTGGCAGCTCTCAAAAGTCCTGGGCAGCTCCAACTGGCCCTCAGCAATCCTCTCTCTATCTCTGGCTCCATGATGCTGCTCAGAAAAGCTCTTCTGCCTCTCTCTGTTTGGGCCTTCTCTCTGCTTGGGATTCTCTCTAAATCCATAGTACCAGCTCCTCCCAGTTCAGTCCTTTCTCTTCACATCAACACATTCATCCCACAAGTAAGATTCACAAGCTCTGGGTTTCAACACCCATCCCAACATGAAAACCAAGCCAATACAGGGGGATCTTTAAATTACATTACTATTACATCTATGTAATGTGAAATTTCATCTTTTTTATCTCAATATGCTTCCCTCCGCTCCATTTTAAAATTTCATGTTTAAACTTCCTTGATCATGCTTGTGAGTCTCTTCTTTAATATTCTTCCAATATTGTTAATTAATGAGCATATGCATATATTTGTGTGTGTATACATAGATATCTGTGTGTATCTATACACACATGTATTCATGCCTTAAGGAATTCAAGTAATTCATTTGGTTTTAAGTAGAAGTTATTTCACTATTAAAGTAATTTATTTACTACTTGGGCTGGTAGCCCAAAAATGGTTACATAGTATAAATATAAATTTGATGTATGAAAGTAAAATTTTAAAATTGTAACTTAAAATCACTTAATTTAAAATAAAGAAGTTTATTTTGCTGAATTATCTTCTTTGATTAAAAAAATACTACAAATAAGGAATAGAGTACAATGGAGTAAAATGTTTTGTATTTATTAACATTTTAATTATCCATGCACTCTATTTATCTAAGCAGCCTACAACACATTCAAATTTATTTTTGTGATTGTAAGTGATTTTCAAGAAATTATGGAAAATGAAACAGATTCCATGGGGGTCACAGAAGGAAAAAGATGTCCTGATTATAAGAATGGGGTAGGAGATTCCTCAAAAATATGCCAGTTGATTTAAAATTAATCTCTGATAAAATTCTAGAATACATTATTAAATATATAGTTTGAAAATGTTTAATAAACAGTGATGATCACTATGAGCCAACACAGCTTAACAATGAATAAGAAATTCCAGATCAATATAATATATTTCACTGATAAACTTATTAGTTTATTATATATCTGCAATATTAAGTTCTAATGCAGGTTCATTAAGAACAAATTGTTTAATCCAATTTTATTTTTAAAAAATGACCAGTGACTCCCTATGGAGCTCAAGATACTGGGCACAAGGTGAACAAAGTACTACAGATAAAATGGAACAGCCCATTACCTGCAGGAACGTACATTATACTGGGTCCAGAGTGGGGGTGGGAGGAGAGAGTGAAGGAACAATGAAAAAAAAATTTGCAGAGGAAGAAAATAATAATTACAGGAAGAGCAGGAAAAACCTTCATTTACAAGTTAACATATGTTTTGAGGTCTGAAGGAAGCTAGAAATCTTTAGAGGAGGGTTGGGGCAGCTAGGTGGCACAGTGAGTAAGAGCGCTGACCCCCAGATTCGGGAAGACCCAGGATTGGTTCCAGCCTCAGAAAGTGAGCACCCACACATAAATAATGAGTGGCCATGTAACCTTGAGCAAGTTGCTTAACCCCAATTGCTTTTAAAAAAAAGAAATCTTTAGAGGAGAGAATATGTTTTGAAAAGGTACCATGATAGGGCGGCTAGGTGGCGCAATGAGTAATAGCGCCGGCCTCGGAGTTGGGATGACCTGAGATCTGATCCGGCCTCAGAAAATGAGCACACACACATAAATAATGACTGGCTGTGTAACCTTAAGCAAGTTACTTAACCCCAATTGCTTAAAAAAAAAAAAAAAAAGCTACCATGAGAGAAGATTCAACATTGAGTTTATAGGATGAGTAGACCAAAATAACTAAAGGATACAATTTGTGAAGCAGAGTTATATGAGCAATATGGAAAGGTAGATGGGAGCTAGACTTAAACTTCAGGATAAAATACACATTAAATATTAAAGTTTATACAAATTTAGTATAATTCAAGCAAGGCAGCCAGCAATATTACAGAGTGATAATCATCAAAATAATCTGGTACTGCTTAAGAAATAGAGTGCTGGATTAATGGAATAGATTAACCATACAAAGTTGTTTTTGTTATTCAGTTGTTTCTAACTCTGTGACCTTATGGACCAGAGCATATCATTACTGTCCATGGGGTTTTCTTGGCAATGATATTGGAGTGGGTTAACATTTCTTCCTCCAGGGGATTAAAGCAGAGGTTAAGTGACTTGTTCCAGGGTCACAAAGCTAATAAGGGTCTGAGGCTTGATTTGAACTCAGGTTGTCCTGACTCTAGGCCCAGTCCTCTATACACTGAACCACCTAGCTGCCTCAAGGTCTCCAAGATGGAACTTTAAATGACCATAGTAATCTAGTGTTTACTAAACCCAAAGATGAAAACATCTGTGATAAGAACTCATCATTTGAGAAAAATTGCTGTCAAAACTGGGAAATATACACTTAGACATAAAACTAGTTATAGATCAACATCTCAGACCATATAACAAGATAAGATCAAAATGGATAAATGATTTAGACATAAAGGGTGATTATAAGTATATTAGGGGAGTATGGAAAAGATATACCCATCTAATACATTGACAAAGGAAGAATTTCTGATCAAGCAAGGGATAGAGAAAGTGACAAAGTTAATTTAGATTATATGAAATTAAAACTCTTTTGCAAAAACAAAATTAGTATAGCCAAAATTAGAAGGAAAATAAAAACAAAAAATTACAATTTGCTATGATATAGTTTTATTTCTCAAATATATAACAGAGGCAAATTTACATAAAAGGAGTCATTCCCCAGTTTATAAGTGGTTGAAGGATATGAACAGTTTTCAGAAGAAGAAATCAAAGCTATCAATAGTCACATTAAAAAATGCTCTAAATCACTAAGGATTAGAGAAATGAAAATTAAAAGAACTTTGAGACACCAATTCACACCTGTCAGATTGGATAATATGACATAAAAGGAAAATGATAAATTCTGCAGGGAATATGTGGGGAGGGGGGGCACTAATGCCTTGTTGGTGGAGTTGTGAACTAGTCCACCTATTCTAGAGAACAATTTCAATTACATCCAAAGAGCTATAATGGTGTGTGAACTCTTTGAATCAGTAATTCTACTATTAAGTCTGTATCCCAAAGAGATCAAAGAAAATATTTATGGAAGCCTTTTTTGAGGTGGCAAAGAATTGGAGATGAAGAGGATGTCCATTAATTGGTAATCGACTGAACAAGCTGTTGTATATGCTTTTGATTGATTATTATTTTGCTGTAAAGAAATGACAAGGAGGATAGTTTCAGAAAACCCTGAGAAGACTTATATGAATTTAAACAAAGTGAAATGAGCAGAAATTGGAGAACATTGTACACCATAACAGATATATTATAAGGATGATCAACTATGAGAGACTTAACTACTCTGAGCAAGACAACAATCCAAGTCAATTCCAACAGACCAATGATAAAAAAAAAAAAATCTATCCACCTCCAGAAAGTGAATTGAGGAACTCTGAATGCTGAGTAAAGTATACTTTTTTTTACTTTATTTCAAAAATTTTTTGTCTGAGCTTTCTTTTGCAATATAGCTAATGTGAAAAACCCACACACATATAAATATATATATATGTTAATATATATATACACACATGTGTGTCTATTTTACATATTTACATTGTCTATGTTAAACATACACACATACATACATAAACACATATAGTTGTCTTTCATTTTCAAAGAGCACAAGTGACATCATGGTGTGATAGCTTGAATTGTACATGAATTGGATTTAAGTGAGGCAGATTCACATGAAGCTATAAGCCTCACTCTTTCTTCCCGATGCATCAAAATCTTGTGGCAGGACAAAAGTCAAGAAGAATGGCAAGTGCCTCAGGATTCAGTAAATGACTTTTGTGTTTTCAATGTCTGACCAAGCTTTAAGCAATCCGCAGTGCCTGCTTCAGTTACTTTAATAGCCATTGGAAGAAATTTTTCTCATCCACCCATTGCACTGGGGAAAGTCTTCACATTTGGAGGCAGACATCCCCCTAACTCATCTATAGGTTTGATTCTTGTCAGTTATCCTCAACCTGGTATAGTCCATCTGCTGAAATGGTTTTACTGGGGTATTGTCCCTGGCACCCTATAGTGTCATGGAGTCACAGTTGAGAGTTGGGTGAAGGTGGACACTAAAGATAGATAAGCATCTTTAAAAAGAGTTTGGCAGTTTAAAACCTCTCAGTTTCTTAAACTTATCTTTTTCACATGAAAGGGTTTTCACATGTCAAAAAAATTTTAAGGACAGAGTAAGCCCATGTTTCAGCAAGTCATTTTATAAGCCCCATATAATATATTTCTGCAAACTACATAGAGATGCAGTCTAGAAGACACTACAATTATTGATTTGCAATAACTTTAGTGACTAGAACCAAAAAAACCATTTCTTAATGGATGGATATTGGAGGGAATTATGTAGCAGAATGTCCTAGGGATCTGTTTTGTTCAACATTTTTTCAATAACTTGGATGAAGGCATACTTGTCAGTGCTTATTAGTTTTGTAGATGACATGAATTTGGGATGGATAGCTAACACACTAGAGAAAAGGGAATCCAAAGGTATCATGACAGGATAGAACAATGAGCTGAATCTAAGAAGAAATATAATAAGGAACTCAACTCCTGCGCTTGAGTTAAAAACGAACTACAAGGAGTCAGAATGAGTGAGGCACATCCTGACAGCCATGCACTTGAAAAACAAAAACTGAGGCACTTTGGGAAGCTCAATTTGAGTCAACAGTGTAATATGACAATCAAATTAGCTAATGGAAACTTAAGCTGTATTAATAGGAATATAATATACAGACCACAGAATATGATAAGATTCCCTTTATGCTTCCTCTCTAGTAAAACAGTAAAAGTAATACAACTGACCCATGGGAGTGGGGTAGAGAAAAAAAAAAATTAGACCTTTTTAAGATAGAGGAAGAAAATTCTCTACAACCTCTACCACTCTTATTAAGCCTAATTGTAACCCAGGTATTTTAAGGGATGAGTCTTCTTCGAGGAAAGAGGCAGAGAGAAAAAATAAGAGAGACACAGATGAGATCAGTAATGAGCCTACTTGGAATATTAATGTGCTAATAAGAAATGATGAAGAGGTTGGTTTCAGAAAAACCTAGAAACACTTATAGGAACTGATAGAAAGAAGTGAACCGAACCAGAAGATCATTGTGCACAGTAACAGAAATATTGATGATCACTGGCAAGCATAAAATAAATGATGATCAATTGTGAAAGACTTACCTATTCTGATTAATACAATGATCCAGGACAATTCCATTGGACTTAGGATGAAAATGTTATCCAAATTCAGAGAGAGTATTGATGAAGTCTGAGGGCAGATTGAAGCATAATTTTCTCACTTCATTTTTCTGCATGATTCCACATGCATAACTAATATCATATTGCCTATATTTTCAATGAGTGGAGGAGAAAGAAAATTTGAATCTCAGCATTAAATAAAAAGATTGTTCAAAATAAATAACAATAAATTAAAATTCTAAAAAATGGGCATGTTATCAAATACACTGTCAGCACTATTTGTTAAGTTGTTAGCAACATGCTGTCAAAAATGTGCACTATACAGGGAAATCATCGATTCAATAATGAACACACTAATTAAACTACCAAGTAATGATACCATCCATTGAAATTTTTGGCTCCATAACAAATATATAATTTCATTAAAATGACTAATTTATAAGAAAAAAACAACATGATTTTTATGAATAGCCAAAAATAGAAGGCACAGAATTATTACTGAAAAGAGCATTATAATGGATTAACTAACCCCCTAGCCCTAACAGTCTCTTCCTGAACATTAGGCCATAGGTATTTCCCATCACCTAGGAGAAGAAAAAATAAAACGAAGATGAAAGAAAAAAATACTATTCATCACTTCCTTGTCCTACAGAAAAGTAGTTTTCGCCACCTTTGCATGTGGAGAAGCTGATGCCCATACTCTGTCCCCAAGTGTTTGAGCCTTCAGAAAAGTGTATAAACAGAACATAAAACAAAGTGAAAAAGCTGCTCCCTTATGGTCAAAGGGAAAGAAAGAGAAGATAACTATCAAATACCTGTCTTTAACCCTAACTATGCATGTCAGATTAGGTCACATAGTGCTAGTCACGTATTTTCTTGCTTTAGTTCAAGGTTGTACCTGAGCTTCTCCCCTCAAAAATGAGGCAATGCTTTTCCATCTATATTCAAATTTGGGACAGCTAACAAGCCATTTTTAGTGAGAGGGACCTGAGCCATTCATATGCAGCAAACCTTCCTCTCAAACCAGATCCACGGTGAACTTACTGTGCTGGCTAGAGCTAAGTGAGAGATATGGTGTCCTACCCTTAATAATAACTAAATGGTACAAGTTGTTAACTATGATATTATTAAGGAGTCATAGAGCTAAGAAGGCCTTGTTCCAATAGTCTATAGGCTTCAATGTGTTCTAGTACTTCTGCCCCATTGGAACCTTTTGTTAGACCTGGATGAAAGTATGGGAAACCTAAAAACATAAACATTATCACTTTGTTGGCACAGAATAAAGAAATAGGAGAGGAAGAGAAAAGGCAGCTTTCTTCTTACCATATTATAATAGTATGCTTCATTAGGAACCCTTGGCATGTCTGACATGTCTTTGAAGGAGCCATTTTAGAGGCCCTGTAATGAGAACCATCAATAGGTCAATGACAATTTGTGACTGTTACTTTGAACCTGAAAAGTTCTTGTGGAACATATCTCTTAAAGTGTACTTCCTCCAAAAGTTGTTAGAGGTGCTGTCTCCATAATCAGATGACACCTGGGTTACTGCAATTAGGTCTCAATCTGACTCTCAGGAAAGACAAGTTGGGACAAATCCAGTGAAAAGGGAGCAGTACAATGAGGGGACTAAAAAATCATGTCACTTGAGAAATGTTTAAGGGACTTAGGTAGGTTTAGCATGGTTAATAAGGTCATATTCCCAAAGGGCTTTAAGTTTTGAAAAAAAAATCTTTACAATCACTCTATGAAGACATAGCTCAAATATAAATATTATTTAAAATTAGGTCTATGATTTCATTGGTACTAGGGAATTCCACTGAAGAAATCCCCTCTACCAATCGAAATTGGCTAGTGCCCTGGATTTTGTCATCCCTGAGGCTTGCCTTAGGGTACTGATAGGTGAACAGGTAACTTTAAGGATTATATAAACAGTATGTATCAGAAGTGATACCTGATCTGATATCTTCCTGACTCTGAAAATAGTTACTATCGTAGATAATTTTCTGACTCTCTTCTGTATTTTACAAATGATGAAACTATTAATTAGAGATGTTAAGTGATTGTCCAGAGCCATCCAATGCCAGTAAAGAGCAATGTGGGGACTTAAATATAGGTCTAATTCCATGGCAAATTTAACCAGCTCTTTTTTTGACACCACACTAAGTGTGTGTGTGTGTTTGTGTGTGTGTGTGTGTGTGTGTGTGTGTGTGTGTGTGTGTGTAGAGGAAAAGAAACATGGTGATTCAATCAGTCACCAAATATTTATCAGCTGCCTACTATGAGACAAATAATATGCTATGCACTGCAAATGCCAAAAGAGGAAAAGAAAATTCTTTTCCTCAAGGAGTTCATAATGTAATGGAGAATACAATATACAAATAATGGCACACAAACAAAGAATATACAGTACAAATTTTAAATAATCAACAGAAGGAAGGTACTTGAATTAAGAGGGATCAGGAAAGGCTTCCTGGAGAAGGTGAAATTTTATCTGAGACTTTGAGGAAGCCAGGGAAGTCAGATAGGGAAGATAAGGAGGGAGAGTTCTTGGAGTTAGGAGATAGTATATCTTATCTGAAGAACAACAAGGAAGACAGATGACACTGGATAGAAGGCTATGTGGGAGGAAGAATGGGAGTTGTCAGGTGAAGAAGATTAGAAAGGTAGGAGAGGGGTAGATTATGAAGGGCTTTGATCACAAAAAGAAGGTTCTACATGTGTTCCTGGGAGTGATAGGAAGCCTCTTGAATGCATTGGGCAAGGGAGGGACATAGGTCCTCACTTTAGGAAGATCACTTTGACAGATAAATGGAGAATGAGCTGGAGTGGGAAGAAAATTATGTCAAGGAGACCAACTCTAACCCTATTGCAATAGTCTAGGTGAATAGTTCAGGCATGAGGTGACAATAGCCTTCCTGGACAAGGGTGGTGGCAGTGTCAGAATACACATATTTCAAATGTTTGAAAGACTGTCATGTGGAGAAAGAATTAGACTCATTCTCCATAGTAAAGAGGTGGGGAAGAGAATTATGAACAATAAAGTGCAAGTTACAAGAAAGAGAATTTCAGCTCAATGAATACGAATTTTCTATCAGTCAGAGCTGTCCAACAATAGCATGTGTCTTGCTTTGGAAATAATGAGTTCTTTGTCACTGAAATTAATTTTAGGTCAGCTAATCACTCATTGTGAACTTTATAGAGGTGGCTGCATGAGGTTTAAGTATTAAGAGAAAATATTTTAATTTTCATGAACAGGAATCTGAAAGGGTAGTAGACTAAAGAGTCTCAAACATCATTAATATTTAAAATCTGACTTATAAGAACTGAACTTTTTGACATAAAATCTCAAAATTTCAAATGTTTGAAGGAAGATACCATATACCAATGGGAGTTTTTAACTGTTCTTTAAAAATAATAGCCAAGACATCCAGATTTAGAGTCAGACAGAATCTAATTTAAATCTGGTTTCAGATACTTACTAGCCAAGTGACCCTAGGCAAGTCACTTAACTTCTAATGGCCTCAGTTGACTCAATTATAAAATGGGGGAAATAATAGTAACTAACATACAGTGTTGTTATGAGGATCAAATGAAATATTTACAAAGAATTTAGCCCAGTGTCTGGCACATAATGGGGACAATATGAATTCTTCTTCCCTTTCCCTTCCCTTTAAATATAGGACTTTGAACCAGTCACTTATTTAATCGCCTTAATCCATGTTCACTAAATGTGTGTGTTTCTGAAGAGGCATTTATGGCTTAAAAATAAATAAGGACTGGGGTGGCTAGGTGGTACAGTGAATAGAGCACCAGCACTAGAGTCAGGAGGACTTGAGTTCAAATCTGGACTCAGACGCTTGACACACTTACTAGCCATGTGATTTTGGGCAAGTCACTTAACCCAAATTGCCATCCAAAAAGCAAAAAATAGATCAATAAAAAAAGGACTTCCGAATGCCATGTAGCATAAAATATAATTAGTATTTTATATACCAAAGTGAGGCCACAAAATAACTGGTGGTAATGCAAAGTGACCACTAAGCCATAATGAAGGGCTTAGTCTTGCTAAATTCAGGTCTCTATGTTCATATAGAACTTATATCCGTCCATTATATTCCAGGAAATAAAATCTGTATGGAGGCTAAAAGAGTTGTGATGTTTATGATACCCAAATAAATAATTTAAAACTTTGTTATTTTCACTAACAATTTCTAAAATATTCCAGGGAAGCCCCACAGGCTTTGTAATACTAAACTAACAATGACACCACAATATACATTATTTAAACCAGACAGGCTTACAAAAAGAGTGCTAGAGAACAAATTAGAAGGAGTAAGAATGCACTGATTCCAAACTCCATTTAAATCCATTTAATTTAGCCAAAAAGAAAAAGGCAAACCAATAACTCTACTCTAACACTTTGGGGACTTGAGTTACCTGGAAAACTTCCATACTTACCTTCTTTTGCATGATTTAACGTTATGTAAATGGACTAGAAAATTTGTACTCATGACTATTACTTCATTTTATTTATTCTTTTTTTGTTGTTCTTTGATATGTAGATATGCATTAGTCCTTATGCAAACAAGAAAAAGACTCAGAAACATTAAAGTTATTTGATTAATGTCATGCTGAAAATCGATAAAGAGAATATACTTCTGTTGACATTAAGCACTGTGTGTTTTCATTGGATTATGAGAGATTTATATATATATATATATATATATATATATTATGAATAAAATTGCACAGAATGTGAATACATGCATCTGTACTAGTAATATAAGTATATAAACCAAAGAAACGACAGATCTGCTCAATATCTAGTAAATAAAAACAAATTAAGAAGAGGCAAAGTAGACTGTATCTTTAAAAAAAATCCAATTGATACTCAAAACAAGTCTGCATAGAAGGCATCAAGTAGTATTTTGAGTTTACTGACAGAGAAAACAGGATACATATTAAATCCATTATTATTAGCTTGAGTGTTTACTCCATATCTCACCAATAATCCTTTAAGAGTTATTATGAGGAGTCAGGGGAAAGGTGAAGAAAAAGGCACAGGTCTTACTAGTTGATCATCCAGAAAACATTTCTTAAACACTCTGGAAGAAGCAATATCTAACCCCTCTGCAAGTTAGGCTAGATTTTATTTAGAAGGTATTGAGACTTTTCTCAAGACTTGGTTGGTTGGGAGGACTAAAATCTCATAACTATTGAAAACTCATCTTCATCACCTGAGGACAAAGCAGATGTAGAGAGCTCTAAGGAATTCAGGTGCTAGGCTGGTGTAATGTTAATGAGATCCAACCTCTTACCTACCCATTAATAGACCTCACCTGGAGTCCATTAATGGAAGCTTGCTTTGGGGAGGCTTACTTGTAGGAAGGCTTTCACAACTTTTGCTAATTTCTAATTATGCATGATATATATTTGATTTGATATGTCTAATTTCTAATTACATACTGAGCCCTGAGGGTTGTGATGCCTTCTAGCTCTGAAAAATGTGTGTATGTATGTGTGTGTGTGTGTGTGTGTGTGTGTGTGTGTGGTGTGTGTGTGTTTGTGTGTGTGTGTGTGTGTGTGTGTGTGTGTGTGTGTGTGAATCTCAGTTGGTATTTTGCTTTGGGGGTTTGCTTATGAGAAGAATATTTTGACTCTCTGGTCGAGATTCAGAGTGGCCATATCTTCAGAGCTCTCCAACTGCTCAGATGTAAAAGCTCTCTTGATCCAAGGATATATGTAAAGTGTGTAGTTGATTCATGCAATCAGAGCCCTCTTTGTTGGTCTTTATATCTCTGTTTGTATTTTCTCTGTATTTTCTCTGAAGTTCAGGGTGCTGACTTTTCCCCTGAACTAATGATTGTAATTTAAAAAGATAGTTGACCCCTTAAATAGCTATCTTTCCTAGTAAAGCAAATCTAAGAAACTGTGCTAGCAGTCATCCTGAGTATGCCAGTGTGGTTGCCACTACACCTGGCAAGAAGCAATGGGTAATTTAGTTATGTAAAAGTGACTCAATATGTCCTCAATGCCTATTCTTGTTGAATATCCCCCTCCTGTTAGCCCTAAGTAAATATAATTTTTGTTTAGACACTTGACTCAATCTTCTATGCCAGGTGCTGTACTAAACACTAGCAACAAAAATACAAATAAAAATAAAGTCAGTTCTATCCTCAAGGAGGTTAGAATCTAATGGGCAAAGAGCATACAAAAGGAAGCTGAAAAGCCAGGAGTAGTAGGGGGGAGGATTACTGGCACTGTGATGTTGGAGAGTTTCAAAGTAAACAAAAAACAGTGTAGCTAGTGGGAAATTGGGAGAAAAACTGTACTAAGCTCTATATTTAAATAGAGGCCCTGGAGCCCATGGCCCTACCCTCCAAAAGGGATCCACACAGAACGGCAAAGAATATTGATACAATGTGAGTACTAGCTAGATTCATTTTTATTAGTATAATAAGATTTCCCAGTGATGGGTCTCCTAGGGAATGTAGGCATGTTGAAGGAGTTCAAAGAAGTTCAGAAACAATGTAGCTGGTGGGAAATTGTTAAATGTTAAATGATTTATAAGTATCTAATTTTGTTCCAATATTGAATCTAAATTAGAGTACTGGCCTGAATCATGCTTGAACTGGAACACACATTCACTAGGCTCAGAATAAAGCATTGTGCTAAACATTACTAATAGAGAAAGTAAAAGCAGTCCCTGTTCTCAAGGACTTTGAATTCTAATGTAATTCAAAGCTGTTTTCTCTTAAATTATGTCTCTTTGTATACCTTATACCAAAATTCTATATTATTACCTTGATTTCTCATGAAGGTATTTCCTTAGAATGTTTGTAGGCAATAAATATCTTGCCTATAGAATCCAAGTGTTCAGAGAATTGGAGGATCACATATCAAGATCTGTAGCAGGCTTCAGAGGTCGTAAAGTCCAATAGTCACTTCACAAATGAGGAATTTGAGGCACGAGTGCATGAAATGAGTTGCCCAAGGTCATACAAGTAGCAAGCATGAATTAGGATTTGGACTTAGGTCCTTTGCTTTTTGAACCAGTTCTCTTTCCAATGTACCACACTGCCTCTCTCTATAGATACCTGAATCCAAAGACTCATATAGAGGTACCTTTAGATTCTTGAAGCACAACAGTGTTCTGATGAGTTCGACCAGGCTGGTAAGGCTTTGCGTATACATAAATGACAAGCTGTGTATCTCTTGCCTAAAGACTAGTCTTAGATACTGTATCTAGATACTGTATCTCCAATCCTATTACCTCTGACATTTGAATATCACAGATTAGAGATCTATCAAATAGAAAGATTTTCAAGAATTTATCTCAATTTAGAGAGGTTCGTTGCCAAGATGTTGACCACTAGGTATAACATTTTTGGCCCTGGCAACTTAGAGAAATTTTTGTTAATCAAGGAATATTTTTATTCACACTAATAAAATATTGGTTCAGTCAGGCATTATGTATCAAAGTTTGTGTACAGATTTTGAAAGCATTCAAGAATACTGTATGTACCAGTAAAGAAAAATAAGGAATAATATCAATGACTATGTTAAATTGTGAGAGAAGCACAAGTGAAGATTCAGCAGTTTTCAAGGGTGTTGCGCAATTTTGTAGCTACTGAGTCAACATATTTTAAATCTAAATCGTTACTTCATAAAATCAACCTCTTCTTAGAGTCTTTCTACTGCTGACCTCAGCCTTGCTGTCCATTTCCAAAGGGAAGAGAAAGATAAGAGCAAGGGGAGAAGGAGAAAAGAGAGAGAGAGAGAGAGAGAGAGAGAGAGAGAGAGAGAGAGAGAGAGAGAGAGAGAGAGAGAGAGAGAGATCACTTAAGGGCAAGAAAAGAAAGGAATAGGTTAAATGAGGAATAAGGAAAAAGAATTAAATGCACACTGCTAGAAGAAAATGGAAACTGAAAGGGCAGAGAGAAATAGAAGAATCAAAATGATTGTCAGATCCATACAGCTGCCATGAAATTACAAGTGTGTTTACTAGGGAAATGAGATTCATGATAATGCCTTGGAGGAGTTTGTGACTATATTAACTTAGGAGAAACCTTACTCCTTCATAGGATGTACTATAAAGTTCAAGGAAAGCACCAGTACTCACATAAAATTGAGTTGGATGCTCAAACAATACTATGTGAGGCTAGGGAACATCTGCCCCTCATATAAAAATAGAGTATAGTCAGCTTTCAATATACAGAAGCAGAGGTTCAAGAAATGTGTGGTTGCTAGAAAGAAAAGAAGTAGCTGTAGTTAAGTTACTGGAATGAGTAAGCCATTAACTGATCCTTTCCATCTTGAAAACAAAAAGAGCAAGGAATTCTCAGCATCAGGAAAACCCTGCTGCTTCTGATCTGCTCTGGCCACTTCTGCTTTGAAAAGGCAAGCAATGAATCGATTAAATACAATATTCTTCACATTAAGAGACCTCTCCTTGCAAATGTATGTTTATGTATGTCTGTGTGGCTTTCTCAGAGCCTGATCATTCAGGTTTGTGTTCTAGTATTTGGAATATCTGTGCGTTCCACAAAGAATGTAGGGACCTTACCAAAAGAGACCCATTGATTTGGATCTATTTGAGGGCAGGAAGAAAAGATCAGGGAGTATGTTTGAGATGGCTAGTTTATGAGGGGAAGACCATAAAGAGGAAACCTAGTTCCTGACTAGATCTTCTCATAAAGATACCCCCTACTATTAGTATTTATATATGGAGATTGAAAGTTTAAGAGACAGTTTAAGAAACTGTCATAGAAGGGTGTTGTGTGTGTGTGTGTGTGTGTGTGTGTGAGAGAGAGAGAGAGAGAGAGAGAGAGAGAGAGAGAGAGACAGACAGAGAGAGAGACAGAGAGAGAGACAGAGAGAGAGACAGAGAGAGAGAGAGAGACAGAGAGTGACAGAGACAGACAGAGACAGACAGAGACAGAGACAGAGAGACAGAAACAGAGACAGAAAGACAGAGACAGAAACAGAGACAGAGAGAAAAAAGAGACAGAGAGAAAGACAGAGACAGAGGGACAGAGAGGCAGGGGAGGAGAGAGAGAGAGAGAGAGAGAGAGAGAGAGAGAGAGAGAGAGAGAGAGAGAGAGAGAGAGAGAGAGAGAGATCCTCAGGGTCACAAAGTTAGTATGCATCAGAGGCTGGACCTGAATCCAGGTCTTCCTTACTGATTCAATACAATCTGTACCATATAGTTACATACTGATTTGAGATTACATTTTAGCTTTATATATTAAAGTTTTCATAAGATAATATTTCTTGTGGCCAGGGATTAGACTATAATGTGTATCTTTCAGAGTATCTACAACAGTTGTAGATATATTTTGTTGCTTGTTTATCATATTTTATTCTTGAAGCACACCAAAGTGACATCACTATATTGGGGTTAAATTATAGTGTATCTCATTGTGGCTGATCAGATCAATATGCATTCAAAGGCTCTGTCTTAGGTCAGGCACAAATATTCCATTTGAACATTTGGAGTGGAGGTGTCTCTAAATTTGCACATCTGACATTTCTTTTGAGCTACTGCACTTCTGCTTTGCTCATGGAGCACAATGTTTTTCTCAATGCAGGCACTCCTTGCTGAACAGTCATATGCCAGTGCCTCTAATGCCTTGAATTGATTCCCAAGTTCTTCTGAGAGATCTTGAATTATATTGCTTTTTCTGGCCTCCATGTGAACACCTGCTTTGTGTAAGGTAAAAAAGAATAGGAAAATGTATGTTTGACATTTGAACAATGTGGCCAACCCATAGGAGTTGCTCTCTCTGCAGTAGAGTTTGAATGCTCAAGAACCTCAGTCTGGTGTTATCTGCCAGGTTATCTTCAGGATCTTCCTATAGAAAATTCAGATAAAAATGATTAATTTTACTGACATGGCATTAGTAGATTGTCCAGGTTTCACAGGCATACAATGAGATCAACAAAACAGCACAGTACACATTGAATTGGGTAGGCCATCTACTACCTCTTCCCTCCCACACTTTCCTTCAAAGCCTCCCTAACACTGAACAATGTGTGTGTCAACTTGACTATCTATGTGAACATTCCTCAAAAGTATACTGCCGATGTAAGTGAACTTATCTATAGCATTCACCACTTCTCCATTTGCTGTTAAGTGATGGTCCCATGTATGGGTGATTCAGTGCTGGCTTGTCCAGAACCTCTGTTTTCTTGGTGATAGGCCCATAATAGACAATCAAATATTATTTTGTCGCTTCTAATTGTGAACACTTACTTCAGCTGAATTCATGTTTTGTTTTGTTTTTTTTGCTCCTGTTTCTTTTCTTTTTTTCTTTTTCTTTTTTTTTTTGCTTTTTGGAGGGCAATTGGGGTTAAGTAACTTGCCCAAGTTCACATGGCTAGGTTTTTTTGTTTGTGTGTGTTAAGTGTCTGAGGCTGGATCTGAACTCAGGTCCTTCTGACTCCAGGGCCAGCGCTCTACTCACTGTGCCACCTAGCTGCCTCTTGGCTCCTGTTTCTTAACCTTACCAATCTGATTTTCCTACATGTCTTCAGAGCAAAAAGATGATATCTAATGAAACTGGGCTCGGAGGGGCCCCCTGTTCTGTTTCTCACCCAGAAAAGAAGAGCCAGCTCAGCTCTTTTGTCTGTCTGAGGTGAGTGGCCAAGTGAGAGATGATGGTCATAAAACCAAAGTGTAGCTATAATACCACACATACTATAAATTTTTGTTATTTGACTGCTGAACCTTATCTTTTTTATTCATTTTCAATGATTGTTTGGAAATGCTTATTTCTTTCTAAAGGTTAAAAAAGCAGTTTATTTGAAAAAAAAAAAAGAATTATGTGATAAAGCTCACCAAAGTACTTTCCAGAATCTCACATGACATGAGCTGATGCTATCATTCTCCTGGTTTCAGAACACCTGAAATTTATCTCAGAATTTGCACTCTAAGTAAAATAAAATGTTTGACCTTCAGTGATTAGGGAGTTGAATTTAATTGTTTTGCTGAACAAGAGTTTGACCACTTGTAACTCCCTGCATGCAGAGAATACACACACAGTTATAAGCATGGTGGCCACCCAGAGTCCAGAGTTGCATTCAGCCTAGAGAATTTAATTTTTACCTTAGGAAACACCAATTCTGCTAACAAAAGATAATATTACTAATAGCTCACATTTATAGGGTCCTTTAAGGTTTACCTTTCCACATGTCTTTTCTTTTTCATCAATACACCTACAAAGTGCTATAATTGTCCCCATTTTGCAGATTAGGACAGAGAGACTCTAAGTGACTTGCCCAAAGTAATACAGCTAATCAATGTCTGAGGGGATTTTGAAATCCAGGTTTCTTGGAATCCAAGGTTGTACCATCCTATTATATCTTGGAACAGTATGGGGAACCGATAACACACAGGTATAAATTACGTGTTCATCATAAATGCAATCTGAATATGCTAACCTCGATTAGCCAATATGTAAATGATCCCAGCTCCTTCCATTTTGTTCTCCACTTTTGCTATTGAATGATTCTACTAGGATTCTGTAATAGTTCATCAGAGAATTGGAAGGAATAGGATAGGAAGATGAAACTTGAATCAGGCAACTTTGCTATACATTATTCACTATAGTAAAAAGGTTTGCTGGCAGAGGAGGCTTAAAACCTATTACTAGTGTGCGCTTTTTTTTGTCTGTTGCTAGAGATCAATTTTGTGGTCCCCAGTTAACTATGAATGATGAGTTAGTTGTAGCAGCCAATAACAACTGAGTACCTAGTATTCTTCTAGGCACTGTCTTCTACTTTGTGGTGGTTCATAAACAGCAAGGTGCTGCAACACGAATTCAGAGTTCAGAACTGAAAGTGTAACCTGATTTTTACTAATTCAGTGGAGGTGAGTGGACTTAAACTCTGCTTAAAAGAAAGTGCCTTATTGAACTGCCAACCCTTTAGCAATTTAACCCTTAGTTAAAGTTTAAGCTTTTAAGGACATCTACATTGAACTCCAAGGAATTCCACAATTTATCCAGGTGGACATGGCCAGGATGGGACTGGCCTATATAAACTGAGGGCAGCTTAGGGTAGTAGCGGGAACAAAACAAGCAAAAACCAAGTCAAACCATGTTTCTAAACACTAAAATTTATCTAAATAAATAAGTACCTACAGTACTTTATTTTAACACCATGTCAGTCATTTTTTTCTCAATTAAAACACACACATATACATACACATACACATATACACATACATATATACACATAAATTCACTATACCATGTTATAATATATAGATATAGCAATTTAGCACTGTGTAGTCAATAAAGAGCTTAAAGCCTCAAGATCCCACTTCAAATATTGCCCATGACACTTAATAGATGTATAACTCCAAGCAAGTCACTCAGAACTCTCTGTGCCTCTGGCAAGTCCCTAGGACTTATAGAGTAAGCCATAAACAGCTTTAGATCTGCATCAGTGACCTGCAGAAGAGGTATACCCCACACTGACAAAATCACAGATTCTTTATGTGTTTGCAGACAAATGGACAGAGTCATTCTTCTAAAGAAGCTTGCATAGTAAGCATTGGGCAGGGGGGAGGAAATTTTGTAAAGAAGTTTGGATGAAAAAAAAATGCCCAAAAGATAATCAAAGTAGGTTGTGAAAGCATGGTTACTGGACGCATCCAAAAACTATCCATCAGAAAACATGGAAAATTAGTTGGAGATAGGAGCAGTTTTTGTTTTCATTTTTAGCTGACACACTCTGTGTGTGCATGCGCGCTACCAGTGCTTTTAAATCTTTTTTTTTTTTTTTGGTTGTGACTCTTTTATTTTTTTTTTATTTTTCTTAATTCAGTATATGTTGTACATGTCTAGCTATGCAAAACATTATCATGGTAGATATATTGTACAAAGCTGCTTATAATTCCCTCCCACTCATCCCACCCCCCACCTGGTCCATTCCCTACATGATCCTGTCCCTCTTCTATAGTGGGTACTTCCAACCTCCCCTCACCCCAAGGATGCCCTCCCATCCATCATCAATCCTCTCATCCCCCTTCCCCCTATCCTGCTGCAGGTTGAGATATCCCATTTAGGATGTATGTCATTCTCTCCCTGAACCAAATTCAATGAGAATGTGGTTTTGCCTTTTTGCCTTCCTATTCTTCCCCTCCCTTGCACCCACTTCCCCTACATGAGATAGTTTACCCTACCATGTCTCTCCCCATCTCCTCTTGCCACTTTCCTCTCTCACCTCATAATTTCATCCCTTGAGTACTCTCCCTTCCCAACAAATTCAACCTATGCCCTCTATCCATATATAACTGTAACCATATACACACACATTCACATATGTATTCATATGACCACACACCCTTCTTCCATTATTTTCATAGTGAGAAAGATATCATCAGTCACAGTTATTGCTTTTCCATATAGGAATGTAAATAGTTCAACTTTGATAAGTTCCTTTTGATTTCTTTTCCCTGATTACCTTCTCAGGCATCTCTTCCTTCTTGTGTCTGGATGTCAAATTTTCTATTCAATTCTGGTTTTTTCCTCAAGAATGCTTGAAAGTCCTCTATTCCACTGAATGACCATATTTTCCCCTGAAACAAAATACTCAGTTTTGCTGGGTAGGTGACCCTTGGGTTCATTCCCAGTTCTTTTGCCCTCTGGAATATCATATTCCATGCCCTTCAATCCCTCAGTGTAGAAGCTGCCAGGTCCTGGGCTATTCTGATTGTGTTTCCACAATATTGAAATTGTTTCTTCCTGGCTGCTTGTAGTATTTTCTCCTTGATCTGGGGATTCTGGAACCTGGCTATAATATTCCTGGGAGTTTTCTTTTTGGGATCTTTTTCAGGAGGTGATCGGTGGATTCTTTCAACCTCTATTTTGCCCTCTGGATCTAAAACATCAGGGCAGTTTTCCTTGAGAATTTCTTGAAGGGTGATTTCTAGGTTCTTTCTTTGATCATGGCTTTCAGGTAGTCCAATAATTTTTAAATTGTCTCTCCTGGATCTATTTTCCAGGTCAGTGGTTTTTCCCATGAGATATTTCACATTGCCTTCTAATCTTTCATTTGTTTGGATCTGCTTAACAGCATCTTGATTTCTCATAAAGTCATTAGCTTCCATTTGCTCCAGTCTAACTCTGAAGGAATGAATCTCCTCAGTGAACTTTGAGATTCTTTTTCCATCTGGCAAATTCGACTTTTTAAGGCATTCTTCTCCTCAATGCCCTTTTGGGCCTCCTTTGCCATTTGAGCTAGTCTATTTTTTAAGGTGTTGTTTTCCTCAGTCAGGCTGTTGACCCTCATTTCATACTTTTCCTGCATCCTTCTCATTTCTCTTTCTAATTTTTCCTCCACTTCTCTTATTTGATTTTTAAAGTCCTTCTTAAGGTCCTCTATGGCCTGCAACCCACTCATGTTTTCCCCTGGGGCTTTTGGAGCAGGACTTCTGACCTCACAGTCCTTTTCCCGCTCTATGCCCCCAAAATAGGAGTCTAGGGTTGCATTTTCTGTTTCCTTTGCCTTGGCATGTTGCCACTTAATTGCTTGACTTTTGGGCTTGTTGCCACACTATGGCTTTAAGGCCAGATAGAGGAATTTTCGTCCCGAACGTGTGGGGGGCAACTTCCGTTTCTGGCAAGCTGTAAACCCACCCACAACTTCCACCCTAGATCACAATCCAGATCCAGGGAGGTTAAAGCAAGAGCGATTACCCCCCAAGACTGATCGCTGGATCTCCCCACGATTTGTAGGCTGGGAGCCGGAAATGCCTCTGAAAACTACACAGTGGAGTGTCTCCTCAGCAGCTTCTAGCCCCCAGGGGAGGGAGCTGACGCATTCCCCAAATACAGGTCCCAAAGTCCATAGGACACTAACCTCTTACTTTGTCCTAGGCAAGTCTATGTTGATAATTCTGGCGTCTCCACAGTTCCTGGTGTTCTGGGGTTCCTCCAGCCGGCTGCTGGCCCTGCCGCCCTGGGGCTAAAACCTCGGCTCACGTGGACCTGGGCTCGGCTTGGCTCGGCTCGTGCGCTCTGCACTCTGCACTCTGCAGGCTCCCAGACCGCTGCGCTGGTCTTTCCTGCAGGGTGCTGGGCTGTCCTCAGCGGAAGGTTAGCTTCTCTGTGTCGTTCTGTGGGTGCTGGGGCTCCAGAAGTTTTTCAGAGTCCTTTTTTACATAGTTTGTAGAGAATCTGGGGGCAGAGAGGCTTGGAAGAGCTGTTTCTACTCAGCCATCTTGGCTCCGTCCCCCCAGTGCTTTTAAATCTTAAAAGAGCATTAAGACTTTTGGAACAACCTGTATTCATAAAATACACACACACACACACACACACACACACACACATAATTAATAATATATGATTAATTAAATTATTATAATATATAATATAATATATTGTGTGAGTACCATGCTTCTGTGTATAGGTACATATATACATTTTAAGATAGGTAGATAGATATCTGAAAGTGCTGATAGAAAGAACATTGGATTTGGATTTAGAAGACCTGAGTTTGAATTCTCGTATTGTCACTTAATAGGCGTATGTTTTTGACTGAATATAGTGCTAGACTTGAAATCAGAAAATCCTGGATTAAATTCTGCTTACAAATCTTCCTAAGCCATGTAACTCTGGTCAAGTCACTCAGCTTCTCTAAGTCTCAAGTTTCCTCTTCTGCAACTGTGAGACTTGTATTCAATGTATTCATTTATATTCAATTGATTCAATGGCTTTCCCTACCAGTTCTAAATCTCTGCTAGTACTCTAACCCTAAGTACCTTGACCCCCCACCCCCCATTTCCCTCATCATATTAATTTCATTCATTTCAACAAACACTTACTGAACATTTACTGTGGACACATGCAATTTATACAATTCTTATTGGTAAAGTACTTTATAAATTGTAATATTAAAAAGGAGAACTTTTTTTTTGTTTCAATGTAAGGGTGTGGCATAGAGATATCCATACCCAAAATAATTAGAGTCTGAGTAGTCTGAGAAAGATTCATAAGGGGAATTTCATGATGGGAAGTAGTAGGAGTATGGTTTTCTTTTTCTTGTTGATTATATTTTATTTATCTTATTTATATTTAATTTATCCTATTTATGTTGTTTGCATGTTACCTTCTCTCATAGACTTAAAAGATCATCAGAAGCAGGAACTGTCCTTTGCCTTTATATCCCTAGCATTTAGCTGAGTACTTGACATATACTGGGTGTTTAATAAATGTTTCTTGACTGATTGACTTGAAGACACTGAGATGTAAGGGAGAACCTGATTTAATCACATATCATAGCTTAAAAGGAGACTTGAAGATCTAGTACTGTCTTATTCTTTTCAGAAAACTTCTCCAAAAGATGTTTTAGAAATTCGGGCTAACTTGATATGGAGGCCTCAGAACCACCAAAACAAGCATGTCTGAGAATTCTAGGAAAGCCTCAAGTGTTTGCTTGGGCACCGAGCTACTGCCATCCAACCTTCAGTTATTTTCTGTGAAAAAGACCCCATACAACATTCAGAGCACCCTAAAACATAGAACATATCTGTATATTAACATGTTGATATAAAAAAATGCACAAGGAATTCCTACAAGAGGAAACAATATGGCAGAGTGAGTAGTAAGTTGCTCTAACTCTCCCACATTCACTTCCTAACAACCATAAAATACTGCCTCAAACAAATTCTAGAACAGCAGAACTAGGAAAAGATGGGGTGAAACAATCTTTTAACATGAGAAATTTGGAAGATCTAGAGGAAAGGTATGTTTCATCTGAGTGAAAGAAGAACACAGTCCAGGAAAGGAAGTATCCAAGAAAGCTGGCAGCAAGCTCCACCTCATCAAACCAGTAGGAGATCCTGAGTCCCAGTATGGGGGAGCAGGCAAATGCCAATATTAGGACCCTACACGTGCCTCAATAAAGGGAGGGAAACAGGTAGATGAAAGCTCAAAGAACTGCCATGTACTTCAGCATAGGCCAGGCAAATAGGCAACCTCTAGCAACAAGACCTCCATATTCTTCAGTGTATCCCCAGAGAGTAATGAAACACCCCACTGGCCTCAGTATACGCAAGGGACCAGCCCTAGTACCACAACTTAGCACCAGGAAAGTTGTCAGATACCTATTGCTTCTAGCAGTGCCAGTTACACCTCACTCTGCCCATGTAACACAACACCAGACATGAGGGTCTCCCATGGGTCTTAGGGAAAGATCAGTGCAGCACCAGGTAAAGAGCCAGGGCCGGTACAAGAAGTTTAAGATAGTGTTCCTTCTACCCCAGAAGCAGAGTTAAAATTTAAAAGAAAGGAAAAAAGACCAAATAATATGAGCAAAAAAGAACAAAAAAGAATCTATAGAAAATTATTGTGATGACAGGGAATATCAAGACACCAACTCAGAGATGACAATAATGCCAAAACACCTATGGGAAAAACTACAAACAAGCCTCAAGGCCAGAAAGAACTCGTGGAAGAGTTCAAAAAGGAGCTTAAAATCATATAAGAGAGTCAGAAGAAAAAAAAATGGGAAAATAAATGAGAGTGATGCAAGATAATTATGGGGGAAAAAATCAACCTCTTGGAAAAAGAAAACAGGTGCTTAAAAAGTAGAATTTGCCAAATGGAAAAGAAAGTACAAAAGCTAATTGAGGAAAACAACTCCTTAAAAGTTAAATTTGGTTCTATGAGACATCGAGAATCAATCAAATAGGGCGGAGTAGAAACAACACTTCCCCTGTACTTCTGTCCACACCACTTCCGAAACATAGAAAATGGTAAGCTGAACAATGTCTGGATCTCCAGAACCCACAAAAGGAAACAGGGAAGATAACCTCCCACTGAGAAAAGCCTGGCAGCCTCATAGGGAGCTGCCAGCACTACACTCTGGGAGCTGAGCCCAGGCCAGTGTGAGTTGGAGGTTTTAGACCCAGGGCAGCTGGACAAACTGAGAGATCAGTGTAGTATGGACTTTGGGACTATTTGGGAGAGCATGTCTACCTCTTTCCCTGGGGGCAAGAAGCTGCTGAGTAGACACTGCACAGCCCCCATGTTGCAGCTTCAGTTCCTGGCCTGTGGACTGTAGGGGGACCAGCGATCAGGCTTGGGGCGGGGGGGGGGGTGGCTAATCGCTCTTGCTATAACCTTCTTGGATCTGGATTGCAGTCTGGGGTGGAGGTTTTGGGGTGTGTGACCAGCTTGCCAGAACGTGTGGGGGCTTCAGAGAGGGCACCCAACTAATACCTCTGGTAGTTGGGAAAAACCCAGCATTTGGAACAGAAGCTCCCCTGCCTGGTGGAAGAATCCTACTGTGGCAACAAGCCCAAGAGTCAAGTAATTGAGTGGCAACATGCCTAGGCAAAGGAAACAAAATAAACAGAAAAATGCAACATTAGACTCCTATTTTGGGGCAAAGAGGACCAAAGTATGGAACAGGAGGAGCATTGGGAGGTCAGAACTCTTGTACCAAAAGCCCCAAATGAAAATATGAGCTGGTTACAGGCCATAGAGGACCTTAAGAAGCAGATAAGAGAACTGGAGGAAAAATTGGGAAGGGAAATGAGAAAGATGCAAGAAAAGTATGAAATGAGAGCCAACTGCCTGACTGAGGAAAATAACACCTTAAAAAATAGACTGACTCAAATGGCAAAAGAGGCTCAAAAATGCAATGAGGAGAAGAATGCCTTTAAAAAGCCAAATTTGCCAGATGGAAAAAGAATCTCAAAAGCTCACTGAGGAGAATCATTCCTTCAGAATTAGACTGGAGCAAATGAACCTAGTTACTTTATGAGAAATCAAGATGCTGTTAATCAGATCCAAAGAAATGAAAGAATAGAAGACAATGTGAAAAATCTCATGGGAAAAACCATTGACCTGGAAAATGGATCCAGGAGAGATAATCTAAAAATTATTGGACTACCTGAAAACCATAATCAAAGAAAGAATATAGAAATCATCCTTCAAGAAATTCTTAAGGAAAATTGCCCTGATGTTTTAGACCCAGAGGGCAAAATAGAGATTGAAAGAATCCATAGATCACCTTCTGAAAAAGATCCCAAAAAGAAAACTCCTAGGAATATTATAGCCAGGTTCCAGAATTCCCAGATCAAGGAAAAAAATATTACAAGCAGCAATTTCAATATTGTTGAAACAATTTCAATATTGTTGAAACACAATCAGGATAGCACAGTGTCTGGCAGCTTCTACGTTGAGGGATCAGAGGCCTTGGAATATGATATTCTGGAGGGCAAAGGACCTGGGATTAAAACCAAGAATCACCTACCCAGAAAAACTGAGTCTCCTCTTTCATGGGAAAATATGGTCATTCAGTGGAATAGAGGACTTTCAAGCATTCTTCAGGAAAAAAACAGAGTTGAATAGAAAATTTGACATTAAGATACAAGAACCAAGAGATGCTTGGGAAGGTAAACAGGGAAAAATAATCATAATGAACTTTGAACTATTTACATTCCTACATGGAAAAAACAATAACTGTAACTGATGAAACCTTTCTCAGTATGAAAATATTTGAAGAAGGGTATATGGACATATGAATACACATGTGAATGTGTGTATATATGTGTACAATTGTACATAGTTAGGGGGCACAGGTTGAATTTAATAGGAAGGGATGATACTTAAAAGGTGAAATTAAGAGGCGAGAGAGGGGTATAACAAGAGGAGATGGGGAGAGAAAGTATGGGGTGGACTATCTCATATAGAAGAGGCAAGGGAAAATGGTTACCAGGGAGGGGAAGAACAGGAAGGCAAAAAGGCAAAACCTTGTTCTCATAGAATTTAGCTCAGGGAGAGAATTGCATACATACTAAATAGGATTTCTCACCCTACAGGAGAGTAGGGGCAAGGGGATGAGTGGGGTGGATGATGGAAGGGAGGATGGGAGGGAGGGGGGCAGGGAATTTGGAAGCACCCACTTTTAAAAAGGGACAGAATCAAAGTAGGGAATAGACCAAGTGGGAGGTGGGATAGGAGGGAGGGTAATATAGTCAGTCTTTTACAACTTTTCTACTATGGTGGTGTTTTGCATAACTACCCATGTACAACATATACTGAATTGCTTGTCTTCCCAGTAAGGATGGGTGACAAGGGAGTAAGGGAATGGATCTGGAATTCAAAGTTTTAAAATCAAATGTGTAAAAATATAGAAATACTATTATCAATACTATTGTACATATAATTGTGATATAAGATATACAGGCATTGGGGCACATAGATTTACCTTTCCCTACTGAAAAAGTTGAAGGGGGTATGGGAGAAGATATGGGAGACAGCAGCCTGGATGGGGGGATGTACTGTGGGATTGCTATTCTGGGGTGGTGGGTGGGGGAAAATGGGGGAAAATTGTAACTCAAAATCTGGTGGAAATGAATGATGTAAACCAGAGGTTAATAAAGCATTTGGGGGAAAAAGAATCTATCAAATAAATTTAAAAGAATGAGAAAATGGAAGAAAATTCAAAATACTTCGTGGAAAAAATAACTGACCTGGAAAATAGATCCAGGAGAGACAATATCAGAATCATTGGACTACCTGAAAGTCATGGACAGTATCTTTCAAGAAGTTATTGAATAAAACTTGCTTCTATATCCTGCAACTATTTCTGTTTTTCTTTTGTCTACCCCATTCCCTGGCCCTCTAGAATCACCAGTAAATTTAACATAAGTCTTTCATCCTAGACCTTTCTACATTTTTAATTATTATGGTACTAACCAAAGTCAAGTTTTCCCCAGCAAATGCTGCATCTCTTTCTCCTTTATGTCTTTATTAATTTGACTGTTTACTTTTAGTTTACAATATTCAGTTCAACAATCCCATGAGTTTCAAATTTTCTCCCCTTCCCTCTCCTCCCCACCCCCACCATGGCAGCATGAAATCAAGTATAGAATCTGCAAATACTTTCACATTAGACATTAATCTGGTTATAAAGAAGGATTGTAATGGATGGAACGAACAATTGGAAAGAGGAAACAAAACTAAATGAGAAAAAGAATGAGCGCAGATAGTTTGCTTCAATCTACATCCAAACTTTGTTCTTTCTAGTTTTCTCTGAATATAGACATCTCCTTCCATCATGAGTCTTTTGGAGTTGTGTTATAGCCTTACATCGCTGAGAAGAGTCCAGTCTGTCAAAGTTGGTCATCACACATATGTTATATCTGTAATTGTGTACAAATTTCTCCAGGTTCTGTTCTTCCCACTCAGCTTCAGTTTGTATAAGTCTCTCCAGGTAAATATGAAGTCCATTTGCTCCTCATCTCTCATAGCACAATAATATTCCATTACATTCATATACCACAACTTATTTATACATTCCCCAGTTGATAGGCATTCCCTTAATTTCCAATTCTTTGCCACCACAGAAAGAGTTGCTATAATTATTTTTGTACATATAGGTCTTCCTACCACTTCTATTATCTCTTTGGAATACAACCCTAGAAGTGGCATTGTTGGGTCAAAGGGTATGCATTTATTTATAGCCCTTTGGGCATAGTTCCAGATTGCTCTCCAGAATGGTTGAATCAGTTCACAATTCCATGAACAATGAATTAGTGTTCCAATTTTTACATCCTCTCCAGCATTTATCATTTTCCTGTATTGTCATCTTAGCCAGTCTGACCAACGAGATGTGGTACCTTAAAGTTGTTTTGATTTGTCTTTCTCCAATCAATAGTGATTTAGAGCATTTTTTCATGTGCTTATAGATATATCAATTTCTTCCTTTGAAAACTGCCAGTTTATATCCTTTGACCATTTGTCTATTGGGGAATGACTTGTATTCTTATAGAATTTACTCAATTATCTGTATATCTTAGAAATGAGGCCTTTATCAGAGACACTGGTTGTAAAAATTCTTTACCAATTTCCCACTTCCCTCTTATTCTTGGTTACATTGACTTTATTTGTAGAGAAACTTTTCAATTTAATTTAATAAAAATTATCCATTTTGCATTTCATAATGCTCTGTAACTATTGTTTGGTCATAAAATCTTCCCTTCTCCATAAATCTGACAGGTAAACTATACCTTGCTTTCCCAGATTGCTTACAGTATCAACCTTTTAGCCTAGATGTGTGCACATCCATTTTGACTTTATTTTTGTATATGGTGTATAGCTGTTTTTTAATCTTACCAAAATCTCTTATTACTTTTGCTCTTCAGTGTTCTTAACTCTGAGGCAGGTGTGGAGGGGGACTAAATATGGAATTGTAAAATTTACCATAAGAATATCCTGATCCCCAAAACTTCAGGCTGCTTTTCACTCAAGCAATGAGAAGGTGACAGTCAGCAATCTGAATCCTTAATTTCCTTGCATCAAGCAAGTTTTGAGGACTGTCTCAATGAATTTTAAGGAAAAACTAGTTTAAATGTAATATGGGGAAGGAATTAAGATATTGCCTCTACCAGGGAATTTATGCACTTAAGCTGCCGAATTAAATATACATAGTGCAGGAACCTACTGTAGGAATTTGATTTGCTTGAATATAGACATAGAGCACAAAATTTTTGGTGTATTAAAAAATATTTTTGAAGGTGAGAGAGGAAACCAAATGCATATAAATTGAAAAATAAAGTAAAATAAAATAAAAGTTCTCTTAAAGGGATGAGATTCTAATTCTATAAAGAAACGAAATTCTGGGGGCGGCTAGGTGGCACAGTGAATAGAGCGCCGGCCCTGGAGTCAGAAGGACCTGAGTTCGGAGGCGGCCTCAGACACTTAATCCACACAAACAAAAACCTAGCTGTGTAACCTTGGGCAAGTTACTTAACCCCAATTGCCCTAAAGGGGCGGCTAGGTGGCGCAGTGAGTAAGAGCGCCGGCCTCGGAGTTGGGATGACCCGAGATCAAATCCGGCCTCAGAAAATGAGCACCCACACACAAATAACGACTAGCCGTGTAACCTTGAGCAAGTTACCTAACCCCAATTGCTTATAAAAAAGAAAAAAAGAAAAGAAAGGTGTGAAAGAAAATCAAGAGTTCTTTAAATAGATGATGATAAATGCACAGGGAATTCATCAGGAACTTTAAAATGTTAAGTCCTATACAGAGATGCATATAAGTATAGACAACAGGTGATGAATATCAAATTATGACTCTC
Organism: Gymnobelideus leadbeateri; assembly: GCA_011680675.1. Lineage (NCBI taxonomy): Eukaryota > Metazoa > Chordata > Mammalia > Diprotodontia > Petauridae > Gymnobelideus > Gymnobelideus leadbeateri. Next base: position 56,919 of record WOXC01000099.1, read on the forward strand.
TCTTCTTAATGCATAAAATTTAATTTAAATAGACTAATAAAGCCATTATCTATTGTCTTTGTCCTTAGTTATCTTAGCGTCAAGGAAACCATGCCATGTCAAGGGAATAGAAGCAATGCTCCCAACCTGAATAGGCCCACTTTAGTTTACTTTAGAGAGATAATGAACAAGAGAAGCAAGAGATAATAAGGAATAGATTATCAATGGTTTGCATAAATGAAGTAAGTAGCTCCATTTATGAGATAACATTGAAATAGGCAGTTTTCTTGGGCACATTTTTTGGGGAAGCTTTCTTTCTCTTTTTATTATTAAAAGCATAAAATGAGATCAAGTTATCATCACCTATATTCAGTCATCAGTCATCAGCTAACTCAGCTATATTTAACTATATAGATATATACATCCTTTATTGCTGTCATTAATCTTTTTCAAATATAAAATTGGGATCTGTGGGTCAAATGGTATTAAGAATTTTGTCATTTTATTATATAATTTTATATTGCTTTTCATGATCATTTGACCAGTTCAGAAGCCTTCAGTACTGAACTTGTCTTGTCTGTTTTTAGACAGTCAATATAAATGTGGGGGGGGCGGAGCCAAGATGGCGGAGTAGAAACAGCTCTTCCAAGCCTCTCTGCCCCCAGATTCTCCACAAACTATGTAGAAAAGGACTCTGAAAATCTTCTGGAGCCCCAGCACCCACAGAACGACACAGAGAAGCTAACCTCCCGCTGAGGACAGCCCAGCACCCTGCAGGAAGGACCAGCGCAGTGGTCTGGGAGCCGGCAGCGCGCAGAGCGCAGGAGCCGAGCGGAGCCCAGGTCCAAGTGAGCCGAGGTTTTAGCCCCAGGGCGGCAGGGCCAGCAGCCAGCTGGAGGAACCCCAGAACACCAGGAACTGTGGAGACGCCAGAATTATCAACATAGACTTGCCTAGGACAAAGTAAGAGGTTAGTGTCCTATGGACTTTGGGACCTGTATTTGGGGAATGCGTCAGCTCCCTCCCCTGGGGGCTAGAAGCTGCTGAGGAGACACTCCACTGTGTAGTTTTCAGAGGCATTTCCGGCTCCCAGCCTACAAATCGTGGGGAGATCCAGCGATCAGTCTTGGGGGGTAATCGCTCTTGCTTTAACCTCCCTGGATCTGGATTGTGATCTAGGGTGGAAGTTGTGGGTGGGTTTATAGCTTGCCAGAAACGGAAGTTGCCCCCCACACGTTCGGGACGAAAATTCCTCTATCTGGCCTTAAAGCCATAGTGTGGCAACAAGCCCAAAAGTCAAGCAATTAAGTGGCAACATGCCAAGGCAAAGGAAACAGAAAAATGCAACCCTAGACTCCTATTTTGGGGGCATAGAGCGGGAAAAGGACTGTGAGGTCAGAAGTCCTGCTCCAAAAGCCCCAGGGGAAAACATGAGCGGGTTGCAGGCCATAGAGGACCTTAAGAAGGACTTTAAAAATCAAATAAGAGAAGTGGAGGAAAAATTGGAAAGAGAAATGAGAAGGATGCAGGAAAAGTATGAAATGAGGGTCAACAGCCTGACTGAGGAAAACAACACCTTAAAAAATAGACTAGCTCAAATGGCAAAGGAGGCCCAAAAGGGCAATGAGGAGAAGAATGCCTTAAAAAGTCGAATTTGGGCGGAGCCAAGATGGCGGAGTAGAAACAGCTCGTCCAAGCCTCTCCCCAGATTCTCCACAAACTATGTAAAAAAGGACTCTGAAAAACTTCTGGAGCCCCAGCACCCACAGAACGACACAGAGAAGCTAACCTCCCGCTGAGGACAGCCCAGCACCTGCAGGAAGGACCAGCGCAGCGGTCTGGGAGCCGGCAGCGCGCAGAGCGCAGAGCTCAGGAGCCGAGCGAGCCGAGCCCAGGTCCACGTGAGCCGAGGTTTTAGCCCCAGGGCGGCAGGGCCAGCAGCCAGCTGGAGGAACCCCAGAACACCAGGAACTGTAGCGACAGAATTATCAACATAGACTTGCCTAGGACAAAGTAAGAGGTTAGTGTCCTATGGACTTTGGGACCTGTATTTGGGGAATGCGTCAGCTCCCTCCCCTGGGGGCTAGAAGCCGCTGAGGAGACACGCCATTTTGTAGTTTTCATAGGCATTTCCGGCTCCCAGCCTACAAATCGTGGGGAGATCCAGCGATCAGTCTTGGGGGGTAATCGCTCTTGCTTTAACCTCCCTGGATCTGGATTGTGATCTAGGGTGGAAGTTGTGGGTGGGTTTACAGCTTGCCAGAAACGGAAGTTGCCCCCAACACGTTCGGGACGAAAATTCCTCTATCTGGCCTTAAAGCCATAGTGTGGCAACAAGCCCAAAAGTCAAGCAATTAAGTGGCAACATGCCAAGGCAAAGGAAACAGAAAAATGCAACCCTAGACTCCTATTTTGGGGGCATAGAGCGGGAAAAGGACTGTGAGGTCAGAAGTCCTGCTCCAAAAGCCCCAGGGGAAAACATGAGCGGGTTGCAGGCCATAGAGGACCTTAAGAAGGACTTTAAAAATCAAATAAGAGAAGTGGAGGAAAAATTGGAAAGAGAAATGAGAAGGATGCAGGAAAAGTATGAAATGAGGGTCAACAGCCTGACTGAGGAAAACAACACCTTAAAAAATAGACTAACTCAAATGGCAAAGGAGGCCCAAAAGGGCAATGAGGAGAAGAATGCCTTAAAAAGTCGAATTTGCCAGATGGAAAAAGAATCTCAAAAGTTCACTGAGGAGATTCATTCCTTCAGAGTTAGACTGGAGCAAATGGAAGCTAATGACTTTATGAGAAATCAAGATGCTGTTAAGCAGATCCAAACAAATGAAAGATTAGAAGGCAATGTGAAATATCTCATGGGAAAAACCACTGACCTGGAAAATAGATCCAGGAGAGACAATTTAAAAATTATTGGACTACCTGAAAGCCATGATCAAAGAAAGAACCTAGAAATCACCCTTAAAGAAATTCTCAAGGAAAACTGCCCTGATGTTTTAGATCCAGAGGGCAAAATAGAGGTTGAAAGAATCCACTGATCACCTCCTGAAAAAGATCCCAAAAAGAAAACTCCCAGGAATATTATAGCCAGGTTCCAGAATCCCCAGATCAAGGAGAAAATACTACAAGCAGCCAGGAAGAAACAATTTCAATATTGTGGAAACACAATCAGAATAGCCCAGGACCTGGCAGCTTCTACACTGAGGGATCGAAGGGCATGGAATATGATATTCCAGAGGGCAAATGGGACTCAACCCAGGGTCACCTACCCAGCAAAACTGAGTATTTTGTTTCAGGGAAAATATGGTCATTCAGTGGAATAGAGGACTTTCAAGCATTCTTGAGGAAAAAACCAGAGTTGAATAGAAAATTTGACATCCAGACACAAGAAGTAAGAGATGCCTGAGAAGGTAATCAGGGAAAAGAAATCAAAAGGAACTTATCAAAGTTGAACTATTTACATTCCTATATGGAAAAGCGTATCTGTGACTGATGATATCTTTCTCACTATGAAAATAATGGAAGAAGGGGGTGTGGTCATATGAATACATATGTGAATGTGTGTGTATATGGTTACAGTTATATATGGATAGAGGGCATAGGTTGATTTTGTTGGGAAGGGAGAGTACTCAAGGGATGAAATTATAGAGGTGAGAGAGGAAAGTGGCAAGAGGAGATGGGGAGAGACATGGTAGGGTAAACTATCTCATGTAGGGAAGTGGTTGCAAAGGAGAGGGGAGAATAAGAGGCTAAAAAGGCAAAACCACATTCACATTGAATTTGGTTCAGGGAGAAAATGACATACATACTAAATGGGATATCTCAACCTGCAGCAGGATAGGGAAGGGCATGAGAGGAGGGATGATGGATGGGAGGGCATCCTTGGGGTGAGGGGAGGTTGGAAGTACCCACTATAGAAGAGGACAGGATCATGTAGGGAATGGACCAGGTGGGGGGTGGGATGAGTGGGAGGGAATTATAAGCAGCCTTGTACAATATATCTACCATGATAATGTTTTGCATAGCTAGACATGTACAACATATACTGAATTACTTATATCCCAAGAAGGAATGGGTGACAAGGGAGGAAGGAAATGGATCTGAAATTCGAGGTCGTAACATTAAATGTTTCAAATATATATATAAATACTATTATTAATACTCTTCTGCCTATAATTGGGAGATAAGATGTGCAGGCATTGGGACACAAAGATTCATCTTCCTCTAATGGAAAGTCGATGGGGGTATGGGAGAAGGTATGGGAGAGAGCAGATTGGAGGAAGCGATATCTTGTGGGACTGCTATTCTGGGAGGTTGGGTAGGGGAATAATGGGGGGAAAATGATTGTAACTCAAAATCTGGCGGAAATGAATGATGTAAAACAGAAGTTAATAAGTATTTGTTTAAAAAAATAAAAATAAAAGTCGAATTTGCCAGATGGAAAAAGAATCTCAAAAGTTCACTGAGGAGATTCATTCCTTCAGAGTTAGACTGGAGCAAATGGAAGCTAGTGACTTTATGAGAAATCAAGATGCTGTTAAGCAGATCCAAACAAATGAAAGATTAGAAGGCAATGTGAAATATCTCATGGGAAAAACCACTGACCTGGAAAATAGATCCAGGAGAGACAATTTAAAAATTATTGGACTACCTGAAAGCCATGATCAAAGAAAGAACCTAGAAATCACCCTTCAAGAAATTCTCAAGGAAAATTGCCCTGATGTTTTAGATCCAGAGGGCAAAATAGAGGTTGAAAGAATCCACAGATCACCTCCTGAAAAAGATCCCAAAAAGAAAACTCCCAGGAATATTATAGCCAGGTTCCAGAATCCCCAGATCAAGGAGAAAATACTACAAGCAGCCAGGAAGAAACAATTTCAATATTGTGGAAACACAATCAGAATAGCCCAGGACCTGGCAGCTTCTACACTGAGGGATTGAAGGGCATGGAATATGATATTCCAGAGGGCAAAAGAACTGGGAATGAACCCAAGGGTCACCTACCCAGCAAAACTGAGTATTTTGTTTCAGGGGAAAATATGGTCATTCAGTGGAATAGAGGACTTTCAAGCATTCTTGAGGAAAAAACCAGAGTTGAATAGAAAATTTGACATTCAGACACAAGAAGCAAGAGATGCTTGAGAAGGTAATCAGGGAAAAGAAATCAAAAGGAACTTATCAAGTTGAACTATTTACATTCCTACATGGAAAAACAATAACAGTGACTGATGAAATTTCTCTCAGTATGAAAATAATGGAAGAATGGTATATGGGCTTTTGAATATATATGCGTATATGTGTATATATGTTTATAGTTATACATGGATAGAGGGCATAGGTTGAATTTGTTGGGAAGGGAGAGTACTCAAGGGATGAAATTATGAGGTGAGAGAGGAAAGTGGCAAGAGGAGATGGGGAGAGACATGGTAGGGTAAACTATCTCATGTAGGGGAAGTGGTTGCAAAGGAGGGGGAGAATAGGAAGGCTAAAAAGGCAAAACCACATTCACATTGAATTTGGTTCAGGGAGAGAATGACATACATACTAAATGGGATATCTCAACCTGCAGCAGGATAGGGGGAAGGGGGATGAGAGGAGGGATGATGGATGGGAGGGCATCCTTGGGGTGAGGGGAGGTTGGAAGTACCCTATAGAAGAGGGACAGGATGATGTAGGGAATGGACCAGGTG